>JBBYHH010017695.1:0-16797 GCA_038382905.1 Daphne laureola
ATTCTTGAACTTGAACCTCTGAGATAATTGCTAAAGAGTTTCAAGGAATACTTTGCATCACCTGACGGTTCCTTGCTTTCCATAATGTCCATGCAATGATAAATGATAATACCTACAGTTTTTCACGCCTCTTTTTTTTTTTGGTTGGACAATCACAGAAAAAATCATAATGAGTAAGATCTTCAATCGATAGTAATATACCTGACGGAAGACCGCACTAAAACCTAATTTTATCCCAAATGGTATCTCCTTGGTTTTACTTATCATATCCCAAATGTATTGTCATTTTTTGCTTTTTATAAAGTAAATTATGTTTGCAGCTTCTTAAGCTACACTGTTAGAAATCAGTTTTAAGATTTTGCATTATTTTTTAAAAGTTGTATTTTTATATTATTGAGGTTCTTCCGTTATTTATTTGTTCTGTTAAAATCAAAGACATTTATGTAAATGTCTATTTTAAATATCCAATTTAACACCTAATTTATTCAAAATTTGCAAAATAACCCTAACTTTTTTTTACTCAACAGATTTATCCACCATCAATATAAACGGTAGTGCACTTCTCCAATGCCATCACCGCTGATATTTACCAATACTGCATCGCGCTATGCAGTCACAGTCGTCGCTGACATAAGCCCGTAGCGCCCATGTCCTGATTTTTTATGTTCGATTCATGAAGCCAGATGAAGCCTGTTCCAGATCTGGGTTCACGACAAGCGGGTGAGAGGTTGTCGAGCCCACCCATCTCAAAACTGGATTTGCATCTGGCTTTGAGATGTGGCGCGGGACAGTCCGACGCAAGGGCCAACACGAACGGATGGCAGAGCAATGGGGGGACAACCTTTGATCTGGGTCGGGCAAGGTTCAGTTGAAGGTGTTGGTTCTGTTGGAAGGAGACAGAGGTGGGGTGGGGCAGGGCCGACCAGGGGTGAGCATGGGCGACGAAGTTAGTGTAGGGTATTTGGGGCTTGCTGGTCGGGAGAGGTTGGGTTGTACTTAGCATGGTGGGGGTTGTACGTGGCTAGGATTTGAACATATGGTGGATTTGTGAAGTGTAAAATTAATTAGAGTTGATTTGTACATTTTAAGAAATTTAGGTGTTTAATTGAATATTATATATGAACATTTACATAAATATTGTTATTTTAACGATTATTTGATGGAAATTTTAACTTGGATCTCAATAGGATAAAAATGTAACTCAATGGATGGAAATGATACAAAATCTAAAGGAGGAACCCAAATAGTACAATGTTGTAACTTAATGGACCACTGATGATGAAGTTTACTCTTTTTTATGTAGATTAAAAGTATCTTTGCTCATTAACTTATTTTACATAAATTTCCATAATTACCCATTTCAAAATTCATTCTCATCCTCTTATAATCTAGTTTCTAAACTCCTTAAGTGAGTGCATTTATAAAGCTAAAAATTAACTAAAATTCTTAATTTTCAGGTCTCATATTGGAGCTCGGATCCAGGATGACCTATACCAATTTTCATGTCTCATTA
Organism: Daphne laureola; assembly: GCA_038382905.1. Lineage (NCBI taxonomy): Eukaryota > Viridiplantae > Streptophyta > Magnoliopsida > Malvales > Thymelaeaceae > Daphne > Daphne laureola. Next base: position 1,514 of record JBBYHH010017695.1, read on the forward strand.
TAATTCTTAATTGTGTTAATTAATCTGTTAAGCTTTTTTTTGTTTGGAACATTAATCTGTTAAGCTTTTAACAATGTAACTAATGCCGTTTAGTGTTTATAATGGGATAAAAAAGTGACAAAAACGCCGACACATCACAATCACACGGCTTTGGCTAATTGGCTCTACTTATCGTCTATCACAGGCATGGATATAGCCCCAATATGCTGAACATTTGAGCCAATCATCTACACTGTAATGTTGAAGTACGTTACCAAATGGGTTATGATGATAACACCACCTCTGAATTCACCTATTCCTGCTCCTCCCTACTTTAACCCTTCACCAAGAAACAATCTGGCCACCAGAATACAAGGCGGTCGACGTCCTTTAACCATCCAGTGTGGGTCAAGAAGGAGAGTGAGATACGAGTATGAAGATGAAAACGGCAATGAACAAGGAAGTTCTGGGTACAACAAGGAGCTCGCGATGCTGGAAAACTATACCCAATCTTACAGAGGAGAAGCACTTCTTATTCATGCTCTTCTTGATGGTGAGGAAGTACAAGTGCTCGTCTTCAAGGTTGGTGTTCCAACTTCCAACAGTTTTGGTTGAACTTTGTTGTTGTTGTCGTTGTTGTTGTTGTGTCTTGACCTCAGTTGTGTGATTGAAATATATCTATCTATGTACATGTTCAGGGATTTTCTTCATGCTTGAGCTATGAAACTGCACCAGATCCATCAAAGAGTGTTCTTCCAGAAAGGGCAGTTATAAGGTCCTTAGACAGGATTAGAGGCCCTTTTGATCCATCCAACATAGAGTACCTTGAGAAAGGCCTAAGTTGGGAGTCGTTTAAGAGCCGCCTAACCGCTGAGAGAAGCCAGTAATAATAGCTTAGTTTAAGCTCTTATCTGTGACAAGTGCTTATTAATGATTAGTTCTCCTCTCAGATTGAATGGTGCAGAAACCCAGGCTGTTTATCATGTTTCAGCATGCTTAAAATTAGTTTAAGCACAGGCTAGAGGTTGTGCTTTAGTTTCCAGGAGCAAAAACCCAATCCCACTAACCTGTACTTTCAAGCCATTTTCTTTTCTAGTGTACCATTATATCCAACGGGATCTGTTCCTACAAATCCAAGAGCCAGCTCAGATGATCAAACCATGTTTTATATGTTCTCATTAGTAGGTTAAGTATGCAAAAGTGAACAAAAACAGAGTGGAAGAAACTCAGAAGAAACCAAAATTCTTAGAACTTTGTGATTATCATTCTAGATAAAAGAAGTGAAGTAAACTAGTGATTACAAGAATGCTGCTACCTCTCGTTGAACTGCATGCAGAGAAAAATCAACGAATACTCTGACTGAACTAGGATTGTCCTTCATTTCCATGCTACTTGGTTTATCTCATCCCTAGCCGACTGATAAAGATCTAGTCTTTTAGCCAGCTGTGCTCTTTTTTCCATCAGCATTGGATCTTCGTCCAACATAGCACTTAGCCGCTCTCTCTGCATAAAAACAATTCATAAATATACTCTAAATCATTTTTCCTCATTCTTTGCTGATGACAGGATAAAGATCATGGGCAGAAGCTCTGCCCCTAATTGCCCCTTACTTTTTCGTCCCCGAATAGCAACCAAAGGTATTAGGTTCTTCATAAGAGAAAAGTGTCTGATAATGTTCCTTGGAGTTTCTATATTAATAACAGGAACACTTTAATGCAGAAGAGTTGATGGGTCATTATTTCTTTGTGAGCCCTTTGAAAGCAAGTACTCTCTTTAATTTTACAATTCATCCATTAAAAGTGTTTGATTTTCTTTTCCAGATCTCATTGGGACATTCAAATATTTCATATTTTCCCAACTTTCCATGTTCTTTAATTCTTTAGGATGACCACTTTGAATTTTGCAATATTCAGAAGTAAGCTGAGTAGAAGTAGGAAGAAGCTTTCTCTTTTAGCAAAGCTGCTAACTTCAAAATCCTTCCTAAAAGTTCGTCCAGAAATTTTACTCACATAGTAATGAAGGAACATTTACAGATAGTCCATTCATTTGAGAACGGAGTTAAGAAAACCCCCGCAGAGCTCAAAAGTTATGCACTTTACCTCTCTTCTCCCCACTTGTGCGTAGAATTGGTTAAGTAATGATCTCTTCGCCTGGAGCACTTGACAATATACTACAGCTTTCGGAATGGTGTTCTTCAGTGTATCACAAACCATTGCTATGTAAGCATTGACATTTGATCCTGAAGAAAATAACAAAATGCATGTCATTATTTGTTAAGCTGGTGGACTTTTCATAATAATAATATTATTATTATTGTCAGCATTATTATGTATTGAGTATTATTTTAATTTATGTAAGAGGTGATTGAAAACTTTTTGTTCTTGTGTAGTTGCCATCAACTCATCATAGTTATACTGACGTGAAAAACTCAAGCATGAGAAGGTAGGATAAGTCTACAACAACTTTAACCTCAAATAGGGTAACTGTTCCTTAGCAATGGTTATCAGGCTAAAATGGTTGCCTCATAACAGACCGAGTAGTGAATTTGATGGAAATTAGGGTTGGAGGATATTATGAAACTGGTAGGAACAAAACGAACCAAAATGAGGACAATCCAAATGCATACTAGGAATTAGATGCTGAAATACCCAGTAGAAAGATGAATGATGCATAACAAATGGTACATACCAATCCTCCTCAGATAATTATCAGAGATGCGGTCCATACTGTGGGATGATTCTTTCTGATTTTTCTCTGGTTCAGCCTGAATCTTCCTGAAGAATTCAACTGTCAAGTAGCTGGATTCCATGTCCACCAGTCTTATGACTGTTTTCCTGCTCTCTTCACGGAATCTTTCCAAAGCTTCATTTGCAGCAGTAGCTATGTCATTTGTTAGAGTTGGGAATCGCTTCAACTCCTGTGGTTGTTACAGGTTTTAGTATTAGTGTATTACTACCACAAGGAAAAGCTAAATATCCCTTACTAGGTTATGCAGATGATCCGAACTACACCTGAAGACTGTAAAATTACAACACAATGTGTAGCTGTATATAATTGCTAAGAGTTGAGATTGACGAGAGTTCCCAGCAGAAATGAACATCCATTTTTGCATTTTTAGGGGGTAAAATTGGAGCAACGGTATAAAACACAAACAGAGAAATTAGTTTCACCTCAGTTTGAGCTATGGATTTCCTTACTAGTTCTTTCAGCACAAAATGAACCTGATAGATCAGAAACAGAACGTTAATCCTAAATAAAATCGAGTCAAATGGGATTCCTTCTTTCTGGACCCCTTTCTTCATCAATTTAAAAAAAAATAAAAAATCGAGTCAAATTAATGAACTAGATAAACTAGATAATAACCACATTACAGCATCAACAGAAGCTTCAGCAGGGCCTTTGAAATAGCTGATAGCACCATCAATTAGTCGTCTGTACCCTTGCTCTGGAGCTATTAAATGTGGTTGATAACCATCAGCTTCAGTGACTACCCTCTGGACATTTTTCAATGCGAGATGGCGCTCAATAGGGAGCTTCTTCAAGGCCGCTGGCAGCTGATGGTCAAAAACTCCATATATACGATCACCACCTGGTCTCCTGAGCCAGCAGGTAAGTACTTAAGTAGGATTTATCATCACCATCATCATAATTAGACTATACCTTAATCTCAACCATACTAGAGTTAGTGGAATGAAGTTCATAGTGTCTATCAACATTTTAAGTTGGTTAACAGTACAAGTTTATGTGAATGCCTAGTGACAAAACTTCACATTAATTGGGATCCTGATACAACTCTTTTACTGATAATTAATGAGATGAAGTTCCAAAACTCCCCATAGTTGTGTTCCACTTGCATAGAGAAATATCATGAAAGGTGATGGGATGAGATGGTTGATATGATCATACTCCTTTTTAATCTTAATATCAACATTCAGATGATGGAGCATGACACACTTTAGTAGGAGTAGAATTTAGCATTAAAAAACAAATTCCAATAATGTAAAATTAGTTTTTTTGTTACGGAAGCTTGCTTATTCTAAGCATTTTGACTTGTCAATAATTTCAACGAAGAAAAGATGAAAACAGGCTAGCAAACAGCCAGGGGGCAGAAGTCCTGGACAAAAAAAAAGACTTATACTATCAATAGAAACAATTTGTAAGTTTCTCCTAAACACTACACATCCAGCAAAAGTTTTAGAACTTAATACGGTATTAATCCTATTAGGCAAAATAAGAATTGTGTTAAGTGTCTGATAATCAGGTTCATTTATTACTACAATAGAAACAAATAACAAACACCAAAGGAACAACAGCAAAGAGTTTCGGTACTAATGAGTGGTAGCAAGGCTTAATATTTTGATGATTCATGAAATTACCCTCCATCGAGGTGTTCCTTGAAAACACGGTCAAAAGCACGGCAGAGCTCTAAGATCATGTATAACTGGGCCTGCAAATATAGCATACTTCCGTTGAACATGCATTGTGAAACCATGCTATACGAATTCAAGGAAAATAAATTATGATAGAACTGTTTGTTACCCCTCCATCTGATGCAATGGGCCTGCCAATACGATCCAGTTCTGCATTGAGCTCATCAATAGCTTTATTTATCAAAGAAATAATGCTTGGAATTTTCTGCCTAATAACAGCCTCCAAATGCTTAGGTAGAAGGACCCAATCAAAGCAACACAGTGAAAACCCCCGTCAGAGGTGTGAGCACAAATTTGCTTCGCTTTCAACAATTTTGATTGCAGGATATACCTCAGACAGTAATTTTGCAAGATACTCTGAGCCCATTCTACTTGCAAGGTGCCCATAGTCTGGACTTGTTTCAAAATATTCACATTCCTTCCTACGTGCCGCAATCATATCAACATTCTTGTTGATATCAGCCTGTGAACGATTCACGATTCCAACCCATGGATGCTGTAGCCTGTATGCCCTCCCTTCAAGAACCTGGAAACATTTCCTTGAAGCAAATATTATCGTTGCAAAATGAGCTGTTTCAAGATAAAAGTGAATCGTTCTGCTTCTGTGTATGAAGTGAAAACTTAAATAATTCAGATTCTATGGTTATGGTTCCTATCAGATACGCAAATTAAATACGCGACTGAAGTCCAAGCTGAAATTTTTTGAAACAATGTTTTCTATCACTTATCATTAGTTATACATTTAAATATTTACAAAAAAAATTTAAAATAAAAATTCTAAATTTTTTTCATAATTAAACGGAACTAGGTTTTTTCTCTTTCATTTTCCTCATTTTCATCCTTTCAGCCTATTGATTTTCTGTTTACAGAAAAAACTATACTTATATGATCTTCATTTGGTGTTTTACATAGGTGACAAGTTCTTATTTTGGTGTAGCGAGCAAGTGCCTACTCAAGTGCCTATAAGCTGTTCATAGTCATAGCCATTCCTTCTACAGAATAGATAGAACCTTAAGTAGTTTGAAAAGTGAAAAAAAAAATCGATTAAAGTATTATGAATGCGTACATCCTGTGCACTTGTCCCCTTGTCCATCAGATCAAGTTTTGTCAGAACTCCAAAAGTTCTTTCACCTAAAACCACCAAATAATGTCGGGTTATTAGGTATTCATAAACCAAACTTTTCCTCACAGTTTTCAAGAGATGAAAAGAAGGTACCGTGAACACTGGACTTCTTACCAGCAGGATCAACTTCCCTCGCTAGCTTGATAGCATCTGAAGTGGCAATATCTTGATTAGCAGGAGAAATGGCTAATATGATGCAACTTGGCTACAAAATTATATTGAAGTGACTAGGTCAGAGTATTTATATAAGTAAATGGATGATGAAGACAGATCAAACCAGTATTGATAACAAAAGAATGGTAACCAAAATGCAGACAATTTTAATGTCATCAACAAACTCAGCTCAGCTGTTGGCCATTTGACACATCAACAAACTTAACCTCGGGTATCAATCACCCAATACAGCTATAGTTTCTGATAGTCATAAAATACATATATGTCATCCATTTAAATTAGCTTTTATAGGAACTTTATCCATTTTCTTTATCCATGAATGAATAACATATGATCTTACCAGCATCAAGGCAATGACCTACAAGCATTTGAGCCTTTTCTATACTGCAAAAAGTCAGCCTACTGCACCTTAATCCTCAATTCCTCACTTGGGTTCAGCAACATGAAGTTTATAGTGTCACTTAATAGTTGAAATTTAGTTAGAACTATGAACTTAAGCAAAAAAATAGTTTTACGATGAATGCCCTACTTTTCATAACTTTCTTACAGAGGAAATGTGTGATAAAATTCTTAAACCATCATTGTTTTAGATTTTTTCACTTACATAAAAAATATCAGGAGACAATATGAGACGGGATAGTTTCATGTCTCATTACAAGATTCATCATCATCTTCATCATAGCCCACCTTAATCCCAACTATGTTGGGGTTGATGGCAAAATTGTCTAGAAGTAGTCTACACTATAACATTCATGCAAAAAACATAGTGGCAAATTTTTTGCATCTGATACACTTTTTGTCACAATCTTCTCAGAAGAAATTCCAAAACCATCATCGTCATCATCATCATAGATTTTTCCACTTGCATGGAAAAAAAAAACATGTGGTACATAGTCAAATTATAGTTTGGAGGCAGCCTGCAGATGATATTGGAACATTGCCTGATGATGATGAGTTGACATAGTTGTTATAATCATGTCTCATTACAAGATTGATAATGAAAAATCAACATGCACATCATGGAAGATGACTGCACAAAAAGTCATCCATATATGATTGAAAAATTAATAAACAAGGAAATGGAGCAAATGCGATTCTTCATCTCTTGGCACTCTTGAGCCAAGAATCGTGGCTTAAATTCATGGAGAACATATTTTTCAGTTGGGGTTTATGCCCAGTTGATTGATTGATTAACGGAGAATATCTTTTTGGTGTAAAAGGGAATGAACAAAAATGGAGTATTTCTCAAAGGACTTGCAGGACTGTATTATTCAGTAGACATGCTTAACACTATAAAATTGTTCACATATTCAGTATCTTAGTATAACATACATCTACCTCATTTTTTAGGAAATGTGACTTGCATTACCTTCTCAACGTAAGAACGCACCATGTCTTCAATATCTCTAACTATACTCTCTGGCTGTCCCTCTGAATAGAACAATAACATCTTTCTTAGAAAAACTTTTCAAATCCTTACCATTAGGCCAAACCGCCAAAGCATATATCATTCAGTTTCTCTTGGAGAAAACAACAAAGGTGACAATTACCAACGGCAACCTTGGTCAAGCCAGGAAGATCTATAAGTGTTAAGTTGACGACTGCATGATGAAAGAAAACATAAAGAATGTGACATTCGAACTCAAACAGATCAAACTAAGTAAATCATAGAAGAAGAAAATCAAAGTGAAAATATCAGTTCAAACCATGTGGAGAATATATGCTCAATTGAATAGGAATATTGGAGATTTGCTTTGACTGCCCTGTTATACGATCCGTTTCATCTGCAATTTCCTTGCGCACAGCAGCTGCAGAAACAAAAACAAAAGAGAAAAAATGTAAGAATTCTCATTGCCCCTTGAGTTGTTGCTCTGACATAAATTATGTTTCAGTTTTCAAGAACAAAAAACATGACCACTATAAATTACTATTAATGAGCATAGACATTTGATTGAGACTATAAACATAATATCACTAACCCTCCAATCCAGATTCAACCTCTTTCAGACCTTTTGGGTATTATTATGCTTGTAGTTGATTCCATGCATCAATGAAAGAATCATGTTCAAAGCACTCATAAAGCTTTTTCCTTTTAGTTCTTTTTTTCTTCTTTTGGTAAGAAATCTGCACAACATAGCTACCATTCTATCCATTTGCTTGCACTGAATTCTGAATTTTTCATAATACTCCCTCCGTCCCCAAATAAATGATGCATTTCTTTTGACACTCAAATTAAGAAATGATGGAAAGAAAAAAAATTGGTCAAAAATACCCCACGGTCCTAACACATGGTTGAATCTTATAGGATAAGTAATTAGAGGATTAGAGTAGTAATTAGAGGATTAGAGTATTGAATGTTAGGGGTATTTAAGTAAAAAAAATGGGTTAAAGTTTCTAAGAAAGGAAATGTATCAATTTTTTAGGGACATCCTAAAAAGGAATACGCATCATTTACTTAGTAACAGAGGGAGTATAATCTTAAGGAAGAGAAATGATACAACTAACAAGTTCACAGAAGAGGAAAAACTTTAGTCATTTCACAGACAAAATCAGGACGATAGAGATAAGAGAGAAACAAGTGAGAACGGTAGAAAAGAAATATGCACTTAGAAGGAGCCTGTACCAAAATCAGAAAATTTCTTCCTTGGTGCGTGAAGAAACTCCGCATATTCACTCCCACCATCTGTCTTATGAAGCTGCAACACTAATGGCCTCCGTGTAACAATACCTTTCAAGTTCATGAGCTACTAAGATGAATCAATCAAAAGTAAAGGTAACATACCAAACAACCGATTACTACTATATTCTCAATATGTCCCACAATAATCATAACGGAAAAAAGATATAGAACGCCCAATAAGAAGCTAGAAGACTTGGAATGAACAAATTGAATAGTGAGCACTTGACAATAAGTTAAACTGAAAGCCACTTGAACCACATTTATCCAAGTAAGTTTCTGGAAAATCATACTGGCTTTGAGATGCATGCTGAAAATGAGCACTAATGAAACATAGATGACAATGCGATTCATTTGAAGTGAGCGTGACCTACAAGATATGCTTGTGCAAATTACACGATTTGTTAGCTTACTGCCAGTCAAACATGCCAAACAATAGTTTTCTTTTGCTTTCATGAGATTAGTAGCAACCCATCCTTAAACCCTCATAATCACGAAATAAGGCAGATAAACAGGAAACGAGAATATAAAATCAAATCAAATCAAATTAAACGCGCAGTAGATTCTGTAATTGATGCATTGAAGATGAAATTTACCGGATCCGCGAGGCAGGAAATCCCTCCCAACGACGCTCTCCAGAACCGAAGATTTCCCAGAACTCTAATTTTCGCGGCAAAATACAGGAATCTTATAATATGATTAAAATTCATCAATGGCGGGAAAAGAAAACCTAAAGAAGACAGGGTTTGAAGGAGTCAAACGAGGGAAGTGTTGGGACCTGGCCACCGACGACGGCGACGGACGGAAGTGCTTCCCAGAGAGACATTCCATCGCCGCCATGATCACCGAGGACCGTACAGACCCTTTGGATCTTGTTAATGAGCCCAATCAAGCTCTCCATCGTCGCCATTTCTCAAGGATCAACAGTCGGAAGTCTCCTCCGTCTCGAATGTGACTTGTGAAACAACGTAAGATCCGAAGCGGGTGAGGATTTGTTGGAAATTCAAAGTGCGCGTGAAATTGCAGAGAGAGAGGCCGGGGGAGAGCGCGGGGAATCAACTGAAATAACGGGTGTGTTAGTGCTCTTTTGCAATTTGAATATTTCTTGGTGCATTTTTTTCTTTGAACGGAAAGGAAAAGATTTTTTTGCAATAAGTATAGTAATATTTATACTCCCTCCCATTATTATTGAAACATATTATTGACTTAATAGGTGGAAGAGAGGGATAAATGAATAATTGGATAAATTCATGTACAAAAATTTACTAAATGAAAAAAATGTTTCAATAATTTTGAGACAATAAGAATATATGATATTGAATATATCAATTACATGTGATCTCCAAACGAAAGATGGAGATTTGGTTGAGGGATGAATGCTTTCACACAAGAATATTGTCACAGTTTAACAGAAGTATTCTTAAGGAAAACTTTAAACAATAATATGAGGGAAAAGTGATACTTCCTCGGTTTCAAAATATATCAAACAATTACCATTTTGAGTTGTTCCATATTCTACTATACTTCCTCCCTTCCCATTTCGAGTAAGTTTTTATCCTTACATGTATTATATTACCCTTTCTTTATTTCATTTTTTCTTTAAAAAAAATATATATTTGGGGGTAGGGGATGGGATGATGGAAACTTAAGCTCAAGGTCTCCACCTCATGTCTCAGGAGCATGATCACTAGGTCAAATGCTCGTGATTTCTTTCTTTATTTATTTACTTACAAAAGATCAGCTTTTTTTCTTTAGCCAATTTCATGGAGGGCAAAAGTGGAACATAAGGAAAACTATCACTCCTTAAAAAGCGTGAAAAATGTAATGTTTCCTAGATTTTGAAACCGATGGAGTATAATAATAACTCAAGTTGTGTTAGACATATACTATCTTCATCCCAAATGTGCATTACTTTGAAATGGAATATAAAACATTTGCATACAAACAATAAATTAAGGCATATTCATGAGAGAAAAAAAAATTGTGAGTTTGTGTGAAATGATGGAATATTTATTGAAGGAAAATATTGATTTGAGGCAACAGTGTCAGCTCTAATGAAGTCCGATGGTTCGGGGTGGAATGAACAGTTGATAAGGAGCATTTTTTGTCAAGAAGATGTTGATAACATTCTTAAGATGCCTTGTTGCGAACATGCGGGAGCAGACATGTTGATCTGGCATTATAATTCGGATGGGGAATATTCAATGAAAAGTGGCTACCATACTCTTAAGCAAATGCAGCACAGCGAGAGTGGAAATATTCAAAGAAACAGTTTGATTTGGAGCAGGATTTGGGGAGCGGGAGTGCTCAATAGACAAAAGCATGTTGCTTGGCGAGCGACACATGATAGCCTTCCTACTAGAAGTAATTTGTCAGATAGGAATATCACTCAATACAAGTTTTGCCCAGTTTGTGGTTCTTGCGAAGAAATGACACTCCATGTACTCCGTGAATTTCATTTTGCAAAACAAATTTGGGATGACAGCAAACAACACATCATTGGTGGAGCTGTTGTAGCTTCTGTGAAGGAATGGTTTGAGCAAGTCCAACATGTGTGCAATCAGGAGGGCTGGGAGCGATTCTTAATAACCATAGATATTTTGTGGAGACATAGAAATAATCTGGTGCATGGTGGTCAAAGGTGGACTTGTGATGAGGTGTGTTGGAAAATTAACTTTTGCATGATGGAGTTTAAATGTTTACCTATTTCTTCGGTGTTGTCCAGGGAAAATATTAGATGGACCAAACCGTCAAAGGGTTGGATCAAACTGAATACAGATGCAACCTTTACTGAAGAAGGTTGGATTGGCGTGAGAGTTATTGTTCAGGACGAAGAAGGCAGGATATTGGCAGTTGTACAAAACAAAGTAAGAGGTCCTAATGATGTATTTTATGGAGAAGTTATAGCTATTAGAGAAGGTTTAGCAATACTCCAACAACTTAATCACCATAAGATTTCGATTGAGACAAATGCGCTTAATGTGGTAAATGCAATTAATTAGAGTGCACGTGGAGAATCAGAGGCTATAGTTATTATTCTCCACATCTGCCGTTTCCTCGCGCTTACAAGAGTTGATGGTTAGGGGTTGGGGTTGGGGTTGAGGTTAAGGTTAGGGGTTAGGGTTATGGTTATGGTTATGGGTTAGGGTTAGGGTTATGGTTAGGGTTAGGGGTTGGGGTAAGGTTAGAGTTGGGGTTGGGGTTGGGGCCGGGGTTAGGATTGGGGTTAGGGGTTAGGGTTAAGATTAGGGTTGAGGTTGGGGTTAGGGTAGGGCTAGGGCTAGTGTTTTGGCTAAGGTTGGGGTTAATGGTAGGGGTATGACTAGGATTAGGGTTAGGGTTAGGGTTTGAGTTAGGGTTAGGGTTCGAGTTAGGGTTAGGGTAAGGGTTGGGGTTAGGATTAGGGTTAGGGTTAGGGTTAGGGTTAGAGTTTGGGTTTAGTGTTAGCGTTATGGTTTAGGATTTGGGATTGGGATCGGGGTTAGGATTAGGGTTAGGTTTATGGTTAGGGTTGGGGTTAAGGTTATGGTTACGAGTTAGGGTTAAGGTTTGGGGTTAGGATTTAGGGTTTGGTTTGGGTTTTGGCTTAGGTTTGGGGCTAGGGTTGGGGTTGGGGTTGTGATATGATTAGGGTTAGGGTGAGGGTTAGAGTTGGGGTTTGGATTAGATTTATGATTAGGGTTTGGGGTTGGTGTTAGGGGTTGGGGTTTGGGTCAAGGCTGAGTTTGGGGTTGGGGCTGTGTTAGGGCTAGGGCTAGGGCTAAGGTTATGGTTTGGGATTGGTGTTAGGGGTTGGGGTTGGGGTTTGGGGTTTAGGGTTGGGGTTGGAGTTGGGTTAGGGTTAAAGTTAGGGCTAGGGCTAAGGTTAGGGTTAGGGTTAAGGTTAGGGCTTGGGCTAGGATTAGGGGTTGGGGTTGGGGTTAAGGTTTAGGTTTTGGGTTTGAGGTTCAGTATTGGAGTTTAGGGTTGGTAGTTGGATTTGGGGTTATGGTTTTAGAGTTAGGGTTTAGGGTTTAGGATTGAGGTTAGGGTTAGGGTTAGGGGTTGAGGTTAAGGTTGGGGTAAAGGTTAGGATTATGGTTGGGGGTTGGGTTGGGTTAGGGTTGGCGTTATGATTAGTGGTTGCAGTTGGGGTTGGTGTTGGGGTAGGGGTTATGGTTAGGGGTTGGGGTTAGGGTTTGGGTTAGTGTTAGAGTTAGGGTTAGGGATGAGATTATGATTAGTGGTTACGGTTGGGGTTGGTTTTTGGGTTCGAGACAAGAGTTAGAGATTGGGGTTGGGGTTGGGGTTAGGGTTGGTGTTGGGGCTATGGTTGGGGTTAGGCATTGGGGTTGAGTTTAGGGTTAGGGTTAGGGGTTGGGGTTGGGATTAGGGTTAGGACTAGTGCTAAGGTTAGGTTTACGGCTAAAGCTAGTGTTGCCGTTTGGGTTAGGGTTAAACTAGGGTTAGGGTTAGAGTTTGGGTTTGGGTTTGGGTTTAGGGTTGAGGTTTAAGGTTAAGGTCAGGGTTAGGGTTGAGGTTGAAGGTTTAGGGTTGGGTTTTGGTTTGGGGTTATGGTTAGGGTTGTGGTTGGGGCCGAGACTAGGGTTAGGGTTAGGGTTAAGGTTGGGGTTGGGGTTTGGGGTTGATGTTATGGTTATGGTTAGAGTTAGGGTTAGGGTTATGGGTTATGGTTTAGGGGTTGTGGTTGGTATTGGGGTTTAGGGGTTGAATGTAGGGTTGGGGTTAAGGTTAGGGTTGGGGTTAGGGTTAGGGTTGTGGTTGGGTTAGGGGTTGGGTTGGGGTTATGGTTTGGGGTTAGGCTTAGGTTTAGGGTTAGGGGTTGGTTGAGGTTAGGTTTGGGGTTAGGGTTATGGTTGTAGTTATGGTTGGGGTTGGGGTTTGGGTTAGAGTTAGGGTTAAGGGTAAGGTTTGGGTTGGGGTTTAGGGTTAGGGTTAGAGTTATGGTTATGGTTTAGGATTTAGGGGTTGGGTTAGGGTTACGGTTATGGTTGGGGTTGGGGTTAAGATTAGGGTTAAAGGTTGGGATTTGGGATAGGGTTTGAGATTAGGGTTAGTGTTGGGGTTAGGATTAGGGGTAAGGTTAGTGTTAGAATTGGGGTTAGGTTTGGGGTTGAGGTTACATGTAGGGTTATAGTTGTGGTTGGAGTTAAGGTTGGGGTTAGGGTTAGGGCTGATGCTGGGGTTAAGGCTGGGGTTTGGTTTGGGATTTTGGTTAGTTTTAGGGTTATAGTTGGGGTTAGGATTAAGGGTTGGGGTTACAGATTGGGTTAGGGTTAGGATTAAGGGTCAAGAGTTGGGTTACAGTCAGGGTTGGGGTTTAGATTGGGGTTGAGATTAAGGGTTACAATTGGGGTTAGGGTTGGGGTTGGGGTTGGGGTTGGTGTTTGGATTAGGGGTTGAGGTTAGGGTTAGGGTTAAGGGTTGGGGTTGGGGTTGGGGTTAGGGGTTGAGGTTAGGATTAGGGTTATGGATTGGGATTTGGATTGGGGTTAGGTTTGGGGTTGGGGTTAGAGTTAGAACTAGGGCTAGGGTTAGGGTTAGGGTTAGGGTTAGGGTTTGTGTTAGGGTTGGGGTCAGGTCGGGGTCGCGGTAGGGGTTAGGATTTTGTATTGGGATTTAAGGTTTAGGGTTAGGGTTAGAGTTGAGGTTTATGGTTTGGGGTTAGGCTTAGGGTTGGTGTTTGGGTTGGGGTTAGGGTTATGGGTTGGAGTTAGTGTTAGTGTTTGGGGTTAGGTTAGGTTAGGGTTATGGTTGGAGTTGGAGCTAGGGTTAGGTTTAGGGCTAGGCTTGGGGTTCGGGATTGGGTTCGGGTTAGTGTTCGGGTTAGGGGTTGGTGTTTGGCGTTGTGGTTATGGCTAGGGTTAGGGTGAGGTTATTGTTAAGATTGGGGTTAGGGGTTAGGCGTATGGTTTTAGTGTTAGGCTTTAGGGTTTGTAGTTAGGGTCTGGAGTTATGGTTAGGGTTAGGGTTATGAGTTGAGGTTATGGTTAGGGTTAGGGTTGAGGCTAGGTTGGGGTTATGATTAGGTTTTGGGTTGGGGTTGGGGTTGGGGTGTGGTTAGGAGTTAGGGTTAGGGTTTGGGTTAGGGTTAGGGTTTGCGGTAGGGGTTGGGGTTAGGTTTGGTATTAGGGTTAGGGTGTGGTTTATGGTTGGGATTAAGGTTAGGGTTAGGGTTAGGTTTAGGGTTGGTGTTAAAGTTAGGGGTTAGGGTTAGGTTGGTTTGGGGTTGGGGTTGGGGTTGGGGTTAGAGTTAATGTTAGGGTTAGGGCTGAGGCTGGGGTTGGGGTTGAGTTTAGGGTTGAGGTTGGGGTTTGGGGTTGGGGTTGGGGTTAGGTTAAGGTTATGGCTATGATTAGGGGTTAGGGTTAGGGCTAGGGCGAGGGGTATGGTTAGGGCTAGGGTTGGGGTTAGGGTGAGGGTGAGGGTTAGAGTCGGGGTTAGAGTTAGGGTTAGGGTTGGTGGCAGTTAGGGTGAGGGTTAGGGGTTAGAGTTATGATTGGGGTTTGGGTTGGGGTTGAGGCTAGGGTTATGGCTAGGGTTGAGGTTAGGGTTAGGGTTGAGGTTAAGGTTATGGGTAGGGTTAGGGTTAGGGGTGGGGGTGGGGTGGGGGTGGGGGTGGGGTTAAGGGTTAGGGTTAGGGTTAGGGTTAGGGTTAGGGTTAGGGTTAGGGTTAGGGTTAGGGTTAGGGTTAGGGATGAGGTTAGGGTCAGGAATGAGGTTTGGGATTAGGTTTGGGTTTAGGGTTGAGGTTTAGGGTTTGGGGTCAGGATCAAGGTTAGGGTTCGGGTTCGGGTTAGAGTTGGGTTTGGGGTTGGGGTTGGGTTTGGGTTTAGGTTTAGATATTGGGGTTTAGAGTTTGGGTTATGGTTAGGGGTAGGGGTATGGGTAGGGGTAGAGG
>JBBYHH010017805.1:0-16797 GCA_038382905.1 Daphne laureola
AGTCCAAATACTATTCACGATGTTAACCGCCGGAAACCGTCGTGCGGCAAAATCTTAGTTCATCATCGTCTTTATAAAAGCAGTACAAAACGACAAATTTATTAGTATAGAACTAGTTTTTGTTCCATCTGCGCTTTATAGTGAAGTCAATTAAAAAAAAATGAAAGGGATTAATGGCTAAAGGCTCTCATGACTCCTGACCCAACAGATCTAAAAACTCATTAATCTCATGGGCCCTAAAAGCCCCAAAACTAGAAACCCAACTTAGCAAGACCCCCTAAGGCCGAACCCAGAGTTGAAAGTCCGACAATGCCTTAAATCGCCATTAATGCAAAACGTACTTTCTCTCAGTTGGAAACTCACAAACCCTTACTGACATCTGATCTCTGTCAAAACACTAGTAGGGGACAAACAAGCTTTCACCCTTACCAACCGAACCACTCAAAAGGCGGCCTAAATGTCAACTTTAACAAGCAAAGGGTGGAGGACCTTCCCATTCTTACCTGAGGCAAATTACGGGTTTGCCATCAAAGGGTTTCCCTATAAATACTCAGACCATTCGCACCTTAAAGGTATCTCAACCACTTTTCTCTGCCTTCTCTCTACTTTCTCACTCTAAGTGTACTGACTTGAGTGTTAGAGACCTGTTTACCGAAAAACATTTGATGTGGCTCTTAGTTCACCCCTTTTATTGCAAGCAGAGCACATTCTTCCATGATGACTTCACTCGTTTTCTCCTATCGCAGTAGACGAGCAAGCATCTCTAAATCTTAAGAAGTTTATTTTAAAGAGAAGAAAGGAGAACCACCTAAGCTTTAACTTTGTTCCTTTCCTTAATTCAAGAGCTTCATTTAAGACTCGAAAAGTGACTAACAAGCCTATTTACGTAGTGAAAAATTTCTCGTCTCCCCTTTCAAGTTGCAGAATGGTCTCTCTCAGCGATCTGTTGAATAAACGATCACTCGCATTAGTTGAAGAAGGAAGAGGATAGCCAAAACGAGAAGCCAAAAAATTTATCAATTGGTCATCCCACAGGACGATCAACCACCAAATGACGTCGTCTGTGGTAAACAGAGTGACTCTTAGGAGAACCCCGCCAAAACCAAGACTGACGGGGGGAATCTTCTTTCCCACGAACCATATGACACAAATGCACTCTGGAGAGTCCTAACCACCAGCCTCGACCAACAATCAACTTCTAAAGGAAAGGTTCATCCCCTTCCAGAAGCACCTCAAACCAAAGGAGGAACACATCTGCTGGAAGAACCGCGAAGACCAAGTCCATATTCTCTTTCACCATTGTCATAGTTATGGACCACATGTAGAGTAGTCTTCATTCTCTTTTTAGTTTTTATTTCCCAAGCTAACATTTGCTTGCACACCATAGAGCCTTTTTATCTTCCAAGTAAGTATGGTAATGTAATTATTTTTGTAAGTGATAAAGTAATTTGTTGAAGATCAAGGCCCACATTTAATGCTATGGGCTTACATGCTCAATAAACGTCAAGAAGGCCCATTAGACAAAGGGAGGGTTGTTCATGTGAATTGTATGACTTCTCCATTTCTGTTCCTTTCCTCCTCTCTGGGATTTGCAGTTTCTTTCTTGTATGGAAATGCCCTCTGTATTCAAATGCGTCGCTCCAGTCTTCCATTCCAGAGCCTTTTGAAGACGCTCAAGACCACCAAGAAACCTATACCCAATTCCGAAGAGTTCCCAGATCTCGTTTTCAAAGCCATAATCGTCTCCGATCTCAACTCTTCCACTCTCAATCTCATCCTCTCTGACCCTCAGCTCAAAGCTTCTAAGTGTCTCGATTTCTTCGAATTTATCTTAAAAAACCAGTCTTTAATCTCATTCGAGCTCGACCTTCAGTCCCATTTGACCGTAATTTGTCGGCTTCTCAAAGCGAGATTGTTCTCACCCGCTGCCAGACTGCTACACCGCGTCTCTGTTGATCAAAATCTCAGGTACCCATTTCCAGCCATCGCCTCTTGTGTCGAGAAATGCGGTTTTGATGCCAAAGTTGTGGCCAAGTTATTCAATTCAATGCTTAATGTATATTCCCGTGGTGGAAAATTTGAGCAAGTGCTGGAAACTTTTGGTTACGTGAAGGAAAATGGGATTAGGGTTGATGAAAGATCTTGTACAATGACGTTGCTTAATATGAGGAGATCTGATGAAGTGGGCTTGGCTCTGCATTTCTTCAATCTCATGGTTGAAGCTGGATTTAAGGTTTCAGTGTACTCCTTGACCGTTGTGGTTCATGCTTTGTGTACGGTTGGAGAGATTAAGAAAGCTAAGATGTTAGTGGAGCAGATGATGAAAAGAGGGATTAGAGCAAATGTAGTCACATATAACATATTGTTGGATTATTGTTCGAGGAGATGGGAATTTCAGGAGCAGGAATTGATACTTGGTTTGATGAAGAAGGAAGGAGAGAAATTCAATGTCAACACCTATAAAATTTTGTTTTCGGGTTTCATTAGCTGTGGAAAAGTGGATGAAGCTGAAATTTTGCTTGAGAATATGCACGAGAAGGGTCTTGGAAGATATAGATCAATGGAGGCTGCAAGAAACTTGTTTACAAGAATGGTTAGATTAGGAGTAAAACCAGATGCTGCTACATTCTCGGCTTTGATTCATGGATCTTGTAATGGTTATGATGATGATGATGATGATGATGATGAGGTGGGAATGGCGGTGAGCGATGTTGTAGAGATGGAGAAGAAAAGAGTTTAAGAACCGGACTGATTTTCTGAAGGCATGGTGGGAGGAATGAGCTTCTTGACTTAAAGAAGAACCAGACTGGTTTTCTGAAGGCATCTTGAGCAGCGATGTTCGTTCATGTTTGAGAAACAAACACTCACAGGCTCACAGCTCAGAAGAATGTGTTCTTGGTCGCCGATGTGTTCTAGATCTTATATTGTCCTTGCTTTGGGGCCATTCCTGGTGCTGCGGTACAACCGATGTTTCCTTGCATCTACATAAAGGATACACAGGTTTCTTTTCATGGAAGTTATTGTTTATTCAAGGTACAGGTGAGAAAAAAAAAATGAGAAATGATAAGAGTGCGTCAATGATGAAACATTTTACCACCATTTGGAATCACAAATGTTAGCCATTTAACATTTTAATATATATTTAGTTTTCCAATTAGACTTGTTAGTTAAAGTTCGTGTTGTATATTGCTGGTTCCAGCTTAGTAGTTCAATTGTTTTGGACGGCTTCAAAAGGGGCATTGTATTGATTTTATCGCAAAAAAGAATTCTGAAAGCTACCGTTGAGGTCTCTGTCTTGTGAAATATGACCGCTTCTTACAATAAGCCGGCAGCTGATCATTGTATAGAAATTGGTAGCATGCATTTTGGCTTGTTCTGCAAGTCTTCATCTTACGGTACTTTTACTCATTCTGAAAATTGGCCGCTTGGCGATCCAATGCTGCTGGACTCTTGTTTCTTTCCTCTTGTATAAATAATCTATCTTGCTTGACTTGTTATGAATTTTACTCGGGGGGCAAAATGAACTGATTTACATTCTTTGTGTACCAGAGAAGTATATAAAAGAATGCCAATATTTACTCACTCTTGGAGATAGCTGATGTCAAATGCCACCAGAGTTGAAAGGTAACAAATGGAGCTACCTCCAAACCAGACCTTCACCATCTCCGGCCTCCTCCTCCTCTTCCTCCTCTTCTCACAGTCACGAGCGGAAGATGAGCGGGTGATATCGTCGCTCGTTAACTTCCTGAACGGCCTCTCTGGCAGCAATGCCGCTAGATGGGGCTGGACCAACTCCACAGACCCTTGCAAGAACAACTGGAAAGGCATCAAATGCAACACGGGCGGACGCCTTGTGAGGAAGATCATCCTTGACGACCAGAACCTGACGGGTTCATTCGACGCGGCTTCTCTCTGTGCGGCAGACTCTCTCTCGGTATTGAGTCTCAACAGAAACAGCATCACAGGTCAGATTCCGGAAGAGATATCAAACTGTTCCCAGCTGAGTCACATCTATTTGAGCAGCAACCGCCTCTCGGGCCACCTCCCTCGGTCCATGTCACGCTTGATCAATCTCAAGACGGTGGATATCTCAGCTAACAATTTCTCTGGGGAGCTTCCTGATCTGGCTCCCATTTTAGGGATATCAACTTTCCTTGCTCAAAACAATGGCTTTACTGGAGCCATACCTGGTTTTCATTTTGACAATTTCAGGAAGTTCAATGTGTCTAATAACAATTTCACCGGTTCAATTCCTGATGCTGGTGGGAAATTCTCTGCTGACAGTTTCCTAAACAATCCAGCATTGTGCGGGCCACCTCTTCCAAATGCCTGTCCTCCTCTTCCACCTTCTGCTGCAATTCCTCCATCATCACCAGAAGCAGCACCCAAACAGAAAGGCTCATCCACCAACAAGTCCTTAATCATCTCTGGCTATGCAGCGCTGGGTTTGATCATTGTGGTGATGGCAGTGATGATGTTTCTCTACCGAAAGAAAGCACCGAAGCAGCGTAATCGACAAGGAAACGCTGTCACCGTTAGGCAGTCAAGGAGCAGCTCTACTGAAATCAAGACGAGGAAGGTGTCAAAGCAAGAGTATTCGATAGCTTCGGCCTCTAGCGGATCATCTGCGTCATCAACACCTCTTGTTGTTCTCGCATGTCCTGCACTGAAGGACCTGAGATTCGAGGACTTGCTTCGAGCTCCGGCTGAACTGCTTGGGAGGGGAAAGCATGGCAGCCTTTACAAGGTTATGTTAGAAAATGGCGCCACTTTGGCAGTTAAGAGGGTGAAGGATTGGAGTATTTCCAATGAAGATTTTAAGGCCAGAATGCAGAAGATGGATCAAGTGAGGCATCCAAATGTATTGCCTGCAGTAGCATTTTATTGCTCCAGGCAAGAGAAGCTGTTGGTTTATGAGTATCAACCAAATGGGAGTCTCTTTACTCTTCTTAATGGTAACCCCAAAATCCTGTCCATTCCTCCATTGCTTCTTCCAGAAGAAACTTTTGAAAACCTCTCTAATTTTTTGTTTAATTGCAGGGCCTCAAAATGGACAAGAATTCAATTGGGGAAGGAGACTAATCATTGCAATGAGCATTGCAGAGGCATTGGCGTACATGCATGGGAAGCTCCTCAACGACAAGATCGCCCATGGAAACCTCAAATCAACAAACATATTGTTCAACAGCAACATGGAGCCATGCATGAGTGAGTATGGTCTAATATTAACCGACGAAAACCAAGAGCACACGGCCGTTCCTCGGTCAGACGGCTTCAAAGCCGACACCTATGGTCTAGGAGTCATCCTGTTGGAGCTTCTCACAGGGAAGGTGGTGCAGAATAACGCATCCTACTTAGAAAAATGGGTGCACTCGGTTGTTAAGGAGGAATGGAAGGTTCAGGTGTTTGATAAGATGTTGGTATCAGAAGGTGCAAGTGAAGAGAGAATGGTGAGCCTCTTGCAGGTGGCATTGAAATGCATAAGCCCTGTCCCCAGTGAAAGGCCTGACATTCTGCAAATACTATCAATTATCTGCACAATAAAGGAGGATGAGGAGAGATCTGAAAGCTCAGATTAGATGCTCATGTTGATACTGTTTCTCATTTTTATGCTGTTTACATTTGTTGCATATTCTTTAATGACTGTTAGATTAGATTAGATCTGAAAGCCTCTAATTCTATAATGACTGTTAACATTTGTTGGGTCATATTTTCCATATTCTTTCCGGTTGATCAATCAACTAAACCTTAATCTCAATCAATTGCAATTAGTTACATGAATCTTACATATCCATTCTGCTATATTCGTAACGAACTTCTCAGAAAGCTCCTAGCTTAAAATCCGTCTCAACTAGAATTCACTTCTCAGAAAGCTCCATTAGCTTAAAATCCATCTCAGCAACCAGACTTAAACCACATAAGTTTATATCTTTCTTTGCATCAGCCTCTCATAAATCTAACCTAGCATCAAATGGTTTCTTCAACCTCTCATAAATCTAACCTATAAATTCCACACACCGACGCATCTAATGGTTTCTTCGTACATGACCAGTACTACAATGGAATTTTTGGTTGCGGGAAGCTATAAATTAATCACACCAAACCATCACTGAGTTCTTAACCATGTTCAAGTTGTCGCTATACATTAAACCTGGCTGTGCTAGTTTAACATGTTAGAATTGCCTGGAGAAAACAGGAGAAGGGCTGAAGAGTGTACAAAACTGTTCTGCTATTTGTGGAGACCTGCTGAAATAGTAGGTTCTTTCACTAGATAGCCAGGTTTTCCATGAGCTGGAATACTTAATGAGCGTCTTTTGAATTTAGCATTCCCTACTAGACTAGCACACCTGTTCTCACTTTTCTGCTTCAACAAGGAAGGACCGTAGGAGCTCGGCAGCTCCGATGGCTGCTCCTTGCTACCTTGTAGGAAGATATCCAGATTTTCTGTAAATCTTCTCCCTCTTCTGCTGAGCAGATCACCTGAGAATGAACTCAGATCGTTCTCGTAGTCAGTCCAGTATCCATTCTCCAGCATGTCCTGCATCACAAGATCATCATACTCTTCATCCGTCTTCGTTGACTCTTCATCCACTGAACCTCCCTGCAACAATGAGAAAAAGGTAAATTTAAACTATAAACTGGCAATCACAACTTGTTTTGTGATGCAAGGGACAATTATCTTCGGACGACCACAAAGTTGCGAGGAACAAATACCTCTTCTTGAACATCTTTCTCTCTATCACTTAGGTCCTCATCACTGTCTGCGTCAGGTGCATCGTCAACCTCCTCATCACTGCCATGCACTGAATTATCCTCCTTGGGCTGGAAAACATAAGAGATCCACAATACAGGCAAAAGGTTTAGAAGTTCAGTTTTCGTCAAGAAGCTCATAATTCATTGCAACTGTAGAACGAGTATGCAACGAAATCTCAATGTGAGAGTTGGAATCTGGGGAAAAAAAAAATCAGTACCTCCTTGGCAGGTCCATCCGAAAACTTGGGCGAGCTGCAACAGGATGAGTAATATCTACTTCCTGTGTCAGTCCAGTCGGCTTTCAACTCATCAAAGCTTCCAGCATAGCTTGTACCACCATCACTAGGCCAAGCACTAATTCCAAAATGACCAAATTGAAGATTGACAGGTTCAGCTTTATCAATCTTCAGGGGTCCATACATGGGATTCCCTACTCCATTCTCCAACCCATTACTAGAAGGCTTTCCATTATTGGCCACAGTATTAACTGGCCAAGCTCTTGCTACAGACCCATCAGTGTTGAGCAGAGCCATAAGGTGCCTTGAAGAACCTTTTCTTTGGATTAGTTGAAACATTCCCTTTGAACTCAATGAGTTTGCTGCCACTTGATGCCTGTACTCCTCATCAATAACAGAAACTGTATTGGTTGTGGAATCATAAAGTTTCTCTCCAGCTTCACGCCTACGGAGACAACTGAATACAGTAGCATGGATTGCCGCTACACTCTTGTCAACATTTGTATTGTTTATTTTGGGCACCAGATGCTTGTCAGCTCGTTTGCATAAATATTCCTGAATGGTTCTAATATTGCGAATATACTTGACATATTTATTCTTTGCAGGATCCAACGTCATATACTTGGCACGAACTGCAAACCGTTCCAAGTGTTTGTCTTCATTCGCAATGTATATCATGAATGGCATGATGGAAGGATGTTTCTTCATGAGCCCCACCTACAGATAAGCGTGGGAGCTGTGAGTGCAAAAAAGATACTGTATGGAACATTCTGTCTTTAGAGTAAATAAGTGGAGAGGACTATACTCACAACAAAATTAAGGCTCAAGTGCACACCCTCAACAACTACAGATTCTTTCCTCTCTTCCCAAGCAGTAATCAGCCGGTCTAAACTTTCAATAACCATCTCACTCTGCGCCTTGAATCCTTCAATAGCCATCTGTTTAGGACTGATCAATTCAGTCCCACTTGCAACAGTTGGAATAGTATAAGAATTCTCAGTTGCAGAGCCCTCTGGTACTTCACTCTTAGGAATTGATTGTCGAACACCAGCCAACTTTTTGGCCTTCTTTTTAGCTTTTGCATCTGTTACAGCAACAGGATCCAAGCACTCCCCAGCGTGATAGGTTGAAGCCCAGAGTAGAGGGTTTTGCTTCTCATCAGCAAAACTCCTCATCATATGTCTGATAGAGTCAGTTGACACCACAGTCGTGATTCCCAGCCTGCTTCCCTGCAGAGAACAGCAGACACAAAGTTGCAGTTTTTTGTAGGAGATGAATAATATACAAACTCCCTCTCATGCCATAACCTATGCACAATCATCCTTCTAGTCAATTTTATATTTGTGATAGGCAACAAAGTAATGGGCTATGCCATGCAAATTACTAAAAAGAGAACAATGGCAGACAGCACGGATACCAGCAAAGCAGATAGAGTAGATTTCCCACAGCCGCTAGTGCCACACAACAGAACAGTTACAGATTCCTTCCTCTCCCGGATTCTGCAAAGAAGCAAAAATGCATTTACAGGGGAAAAAACATAGACGCTTAAAATATATCATGAATGGCTAAAGGCTACTCAGGAGCTAGGGCAGAAAGCAATATGCACCTAGTCCACTATCAACTGAACTAGCTTAATCATACAGTCACAACATCCATACTTATCCAGCAACAACGAACGAAACAACATCTTTGTTGAACAAAATTCACACGTTTCACCAAAATTAGATTTAACATATAAGTACTAAGCAATGCCACAACTATACACTGCCATGTAAGATAATCCTAAGCCAAACATTAAACTAAAAGTAAGTTAAATACCTGCATGCTAATACCAAATCTGCCCTCTGATCAGGACCGACATACTTGTACTCTGACAAAGCATTGCATACTATATCGAGAAATTTTTCCCGGTTCACAACTAGAGTTGTGCGTCTTTTGTACAGCTCAAACGGTATACACATTCGTCTATCGCCTTCCTCCGAAACTAAATGACGAGCTTTCTGCACCTTTTGTTTTTCACCATCGGAAACACAGTCATGTTCCTTCATAGAGTTCCCTGTGAAAGCATCAGAACTAAACATCTCTGCACCTTCTTTTGGCTGACTGTAGGAGGCTGATTCATATTTCAGCAATTCAAAAACCCTTTTACTAATCTGATGAGAAAAGAGGTTCATCAGTTAAAGACACCAATTTTGCAGCATCATATAGTCACAGCAAAGAGAATGGGAAGCAAAAGAAGTAGTCCCAAAACAAAAAGGGCCTCTTAACCACTTATGCATAAATCAATCAGGCATGTTAACATCCCATATTATAATACTGTTCGATATTCAGCCTCTAAAAACACAATCCCTATGCATCGCGTACAATGTCAATATGCAAGTAAACAATCAATTCCAATAAAATGCCGAAGAAAAATAGTAAAGCTTCAAAAAGATGCTATTTCTTCGAATGTAAAACAGATTCATAGAGCGCAGAAAACCGAATCAAGATCTGAACAAAACAAAAACGAATCTAATTGACCATTCATTCCCTAATTCATTCCCTAAAATCAAACTAGATTGACATAACCTGAACAATGAATGACGATATACTCACTTTAAAAGCGTGGCGAGGCTTACAACCGATGAGTTGGAGAGTGCTCTGCAAAACGGGCCTGGTGTACCGGAACGACGACCTTAACTCATCCTCCACCTCCTTCTCGGTCCGCCTCCGGCCATCCTCGACATCATCGACCACCACTATGTACAGCGCCTTAGCCACCTCCCCCATACTTGCCTCTGCAGCCCCCAAAACCAAACAAACAAACAAACAAAAAGATTAGTACAACAGAACGGACGACCCAGCAACCGGAGAAGGAAATGCAGGGATCACAGATCGATTTCAAAACCTTTTGGTAGGGGATCAGAGAAACGAGATCAATGCCGGCGTAGAATATCGAATTTGAAAGAGAGGAAGAAGAAGAAGAAGACAAGGACGCGGCCTGGCCATTCCGTCCGTCATGGCACCGCGATTACACGCAGCAGGAGTTAAGGACTCCCACGAGTCGTTTTTATTGCAAAAACCGAGAATTGCTCTCTCGATTACGGGGTCAAATGACAAACATGTCCCCTCTGTTGGTCATTATTTACTAAGGATGTTCACCCGTCGGTTTGAGATTGATAATGAAAAAAAAGTATTTCGTTTTATTAAGTTCGGTTTATTCAATTTATGATTTTATACGATCCAGGGTGTCGATATCTGCATTTTTTTTTAAGTGTATTTATATTACAACTTTATTCAATATAATAAGAGATGTTTTAATATTTTATATTATTTATGTGTAGATTTATAACATTTAAAAAAAATATATAATTTGTATACAAAAAATAAAATAAGAACTTTAATTGAAATATTTTTTTTTTGTAATAGAATATAAGATAAAGTTGAGATGAATATAAGAAATTTATTTGAAAATATGTACATACGATTCGATTTGAATATCCACAGATTTATAAGATCGAAACCGTAAACCATCCCACATATTAATTATTTATTCAATTTACGGATTTTTTTATTCAATTAATGCACTCAATTTTATGATTTTTTAGATTTTTTAAACACGCTGTTATTTACAGACCGGACGTTTGCTAATCAGGGGGTGAAGGAAGTTGCGAGTTTTGTGAAATTGGAGGGGTATTTTTGGACTGAATGCTACCTTTTGCTTTTTGTCCGCGTCTTGTCCTTTATACTGGAGATCGAGGGCGACAGAGGGAGGGAAATGATTAATACTGCCTCCCATCCATTTTTTTTATACGTTCATTTTTAGTTTTAGGTCATAATTTTATCTAAATTTTCTATAAATGTGTTTACTTAAAAAAGTTTAGAAAAAATATATTTAATTTTTTTGTAAATATTAATTCTAAATGTATTTTTTTTTTTAATTTTAATAGATACAAGTTTAGAAAATTTAAGTCAAATTATGATAAAAAAATAAATGTATCAAAAAAATTGAAATGGAGGAAGTAGTTAAAGAAATGCCAAAATACACATGTGTGCCCTAGATTATGGTGATTTGGGTAAAAAGGGCTTGAAAAAAAAGACGTTGCAAATAAGAGATCTTGAATAATTGATATGTGGAGCAGTTGAGGTACTCCAATTATAAGATTTAGACCATCATTTACAACGTTTTTCTCAAATTCAATATCTGATTTCCAACATTTTTTTTCTAGACAGACTTCAAAGCACCAATATGTATTTCGGCCTAAAATAAAAGGACTGCTTTATCATTTTCTTTTTCATATATATATATATATGTGTGTGTGGCGGTCTAACTTGTTACTATTTTATAGGGAAAAAATCTTTTTTTGCAACTAACGTTTAATCAAATGTCCATTTTTACTATTATTTTAAAAAAATGATCTTTTTTTACCATCAACGTTATGGTTTTTGGATCCCGTTTGTCATCATTTGTTAAATTAATTATACACTTAATCCTAAAATTTAAAAAAATTGACAAAATCACTTATTACCTCTAATTTATTATGTTCACGCACTCAACCTATTATTTTCATATAACCGTACCAAATAACCATTACGCTTAGGTAAAAAAAATCAACCCACCATTACATGGATCATTTTGGCACACTTGGAAAGAGTCTGAATAGGAAAACTCACGTACTATAACAGCAACCGAAACAATTAAGGTCATGACACGAATGCAAAAAATGAGAAATAACGAGTATTTGAAAAACTCATTGTTCAATCCATATGGAACTCTCATAATCTTCTCTTGACTTCAACATAAAGAAGACCCTTAAACAAAAAAAAAACTCATCTTGATTCAGTTCCACGACAAAAAAATTGAAATTTAACAGACTAGCTCCTTGATTGGGATGATGAGTTGTCTTACTCCTCATACTCGTCCGCAGAGGAATGCAGATTTGAAACATCTTTTTGGGCAACCTTCTAGAATTTCAGAAAAGAGGAAGGGTTGGTTCGGGTGATGCTTTGTTGTGGCGGGAGCGATGGTTGTAATTTAAATTGTAACTTTTACAAATTTATGGTTAATTTTTTTTCATTTTTAAAAGTTTGGGGTCAAATTGGTTATGAAAATATTGATTGTTACGAAATATTTCATCTGTTAACGGTCTTAGTGGTAGAAATGGTCCAAATAATAAATGTTGATGGCAAAAAAGTCCAAAGAAAAAACATTAATTGCACAAAAAGATTATTTTTTAAAGGGTAACTTACAAAACCCCCCCTGAGGTTAGGTGAAACCTACAGTTTCCCCCATCGGTATTGGAAAACCTGCAGAAACCCCCCTAAGGTATTGTAAAACCTTCAACTACCCTCCTCAACAGTTAATCGAGTTACATTTTCTGTTAAATTCGTGGAGAAATTTTTTATTTACATCCCAAATATTAGAGTAAAATTATTAGGGTTAAAATATTTATGATGTAATTAGGTGATTTCTCCGTGAATTTAATGAAAAATTAAATAGAATTAACTACTGAGGGGGATAGTTGAAGGTTTTACAGTACCTTATGGGATTTTCTGAAGGTTTCTTAAAATCGAGAGGAAAAATTGGAGATTTCACCTAACCTCAGGGGTTTTTTTGTAAGTTATCCTTTTTTAAAATAATGTTAAAAATAGATTTTTATGATAAAAAAAGATATTTTTCCTTTTTTATAAATACGGGTGAATTTATTGTGCATCTACCGTGCAGGGCTAATTAAGTTAATCTCACACTTAGTGTTTTCTTCCACATCGTCTCTAAATTATTCCATCCGTTTCAGAATTATTGAAATGTTTATTTTTATAAAATCATAAACATATGAAGTTAAATAATTCATATATTTTTTATAATTTTTAATCTAATATTTCTTGATATATTTTTTTATTATTATTTTTTAATATTTTTTTTAGTTAAATTTTAAGTCAAATACTACAACTTGAAACAGTAAAAGAAACGTTTCAATAATGTATTATTTCAGTTCGATTGTAACCTGTGATTATGCACTAATTTACTCACAATGAATTTGCTTTTAATTTTCCTCTATTTCTCACTTATATTTTTAGTATATTGTTAATTCATTAAAGAGTTAATAAATTAATAAATGATGTTAATAAAATATAGTAAAAGATAGGGAATGGAGAGATGGTAAAAGATGAAAAAGAAAAGAGGAGATTTGGACTCCTAAACTACTTTAACAATCGGAATAAATAGCGAGCCATCGCATGTTTAATTGTTTGGTTAAACATCCCCTTCTCTTGACGATAAAGTGTGTATTTGATAATAATTTTTTTTAAGTAATTATTTATGTTTTGAAAAAGTTATTAACGGTAATTTTTTAAGATTAATTGTAGTGGTTTCAATCTTAAAAATTAAAAAATTCTTTAAAACATTACAGTTAATTGAAACAATTATTTTTCAAATGAATTTAAAATTTTAACATATTGTATAAAATAATAATATTTGATATTAGATGCTACTATTAAAAGAACAAAAAGTAGAAATGAAAGAAAAAGAAAAGACGGTATCAAGAGTGCGTTCAATCACGCAAATTTTCAACAAAAAACGTACCATTTTTTTATTTTAAAGAAAAAAAAAAAAATTAAAGAAAAATTTAAAAATGTGTTAATTTTTTATAAGGCGTAGAAGAGACTCCAAAGAAAACAATATATCATAAACTATGGAAACCGTTGATAGTTTCAAAATTTCAAGCCTCTAGAATCGATTCCCACAGCCTTAAAGTTGAACGGCTCAACTCTCAACTATTGTCTATTGTCGTGACGCAATTACCATAAAACTTTGGTGTTGACAATTTAAACGTTTTCAGACTTCTACCCGTGAGGTCTTTGTCAACAGATTCTAGAAATTTTTAGAATTTGACACTTTCTGGGCCAGTTCAGCAAGCTTAAGAAGAAAAATTCTAAAAATAATTTTTTTACTTTTTAATTTTTAATTTTTAATATATTTAATAACTTTAAATTTATTATTTTTTTATAAAAAAATATTTTTTTCAAATTTATCCACTTATATATATTTTATCCATTAATTAAAAACACATTTCAAAATTTTCTAAATTTTTTTACCCACCTACAATAAACTGAGGGTCTAATGGCGAAGCTATGTTGGGGCATGGGAGGACAGTGGTCATCCTATGCTATGAATTTTCAGGAAATAGAGGTATATAGGAGTATAAAATTAGAATTTATGAAAACTCAAGTGATAAATAAATAATGCAGAAAAAATAGTACTGTGGTATTGTTTGAATTTTTTTATTTTATTCATTTATTCAACCTACCTACTAAACATATTATCTAGCCCATAAATTATCATCCATGTTTATTCATTTCGGTCTATTTGTCAAACCCAATAATATTAAATTACTACCAACCAAAAATTTTCCATAGAGCTTGCCTCTATTTACATGAAAGTACAATAAATGAATAGTCATTCAATAAAAAATTAAATTAATTGAATATTTGATTTACTAATAAGCATATAGATAATCACCAGAATTTTTAACTAAATAAAATAATGAGTGAATATTGAAAGAAATTATTATATTTTATATTTGTTTGTGAGAACTCGGAGTTTCTCTTCAGTCTATCTGATGGAACCTTTGTTCCCAATCTCATCGGATCCGGGTCGGGCGCTCCGTCTATTGCGACGGCGAAGCACAATCCGGCCCCGATCTGCGTGTTCGTCTCTTGCTCCGTGAACATAGCCTCACTTAAAGGCTTTAAGAAAGAGCTTGAGAAGTTACATCTAATCAGATTAGTTGAGAGTGCGGAGACGGCGTCGACGCATGCGGAGCGTATAGCCGAGTTAGGATCTCGGAGACGGCGGATAAGGTGCCTGAGAATTTTGGGGAGAAATGAAGGGAGAGAGTGAGGATAAGAGCTCGCTAAAATGGAGATTAGTTTCATGCAATGTCGTCGGACTCCGCGTTTATCACTGGAATTGGTAGCGAGAAACTGGTTCGAGACTCTAAGAAACTGGTTCGAGACTCTGAAAAACTGATTTGAGCTCGGCAGCGGCGAGGAAGAATGTGTCACGCTCTCACCCTAGAAAAAAAAAACTTAAGAACTTCTTTGAATATTTATTAAAAGTTTAGCGACTATATATTTATTAAATGTGTAATTAGATGCTATTTTTAGGGGTATTTGAGTAAAAATAACTTAATTAACAGTTAAACAGACGGAAGGACCAAAATAGGACAAAAACCCATGGTTTCAAGACCAAAATAGGGCAGATTCTTAAAACGGGACTGAAATAGGACACGCACTACAGTTAAGAGACTAAAAATGGATTTTACTCTTTATCGTATAATGGAATTTTTTTTTAGGGAGAATTTTCTCATTCCAATATCATACCGCACTTTCCCGAAAAAGTAGCAAAAGTAGGGACTTAGCCCTGAACAAATTAGTGATGCGCTCTAACCAATTGCGAGCATAACAAAACCTACTAGTCAAGTAACTTAAGGTTAAGTGACCAATCAACCTACCAAACCAAATAATCAAAAATAGCAATATAACTAACGATAAACAACACACCAGAGTGATAGTAGCAAGTTGACAAGTGATGAGTAGTGTGAGACCAAGTCGGACCAGAGCATATTCTTCAACCAACTTGGAAGCCTGGGGCAGATGTTCGTGCGTAGTATCTCTCTCGTAATATCTGACCCCTGACCACCTCCGCCAAACTAGCCACCATTGGCACATTACATAAGACATGGACCCTGCATGAACACCTGGAAGAAAAAACCTAGCCATAGACCCAATCTGCAAGCAAATCATAAAAAACCAACTATACACCTGACGTACTTAAGCCAATTCTGAAACATAGGTAGTGAAGGAAGGCTCGAGACCCACACTACCCAAAGCCATGAGACTCACTACTCTAGGCAGGGAGAGCCATCTTTGCTCATCCATGTCGTGACATCGTCCAGCCCTTAGTCCAACTCGCGCCCTATTCCTGCCAAGGGATGAATTCACATTGCCCCGGCCTTGCGGTCGTCCCCACCTTTCTTCGTTTTTTAAGGGACTCGTACGCATAGTAGCAGATGCAGGAGAACCATGGAGATCTTCATTGTCCATCAGCCCGATCAGAAGCAAATCGACCTTCCTTATCGAACTCTCAACTCTTGGACATGGAAAGAGTCCTGAACCTACAACATGGAGAAAAACCACTGGCGAGGCCTTGAAGACTTTCGACAGCAGTGGCAACGACGTCATACGCATCAGGTGGCCAGATCCAAACATGTTGTGCAGAAGAATTTGGTTGGAACCACGCCGAAAACTTGAGGAGTAACAATGGTGAGCGCGAGCCCATGGCTGGAACCGCACCAGAGATGATGCGTCGATGTCCAGGAACGCTAGAGGCAGAGGATTAGAGGCCCGATTGAAACACCAACGTGGATAACGCTTGGAAGAGCAGAAGATTCATGGGCCTCGCTCCTCAAGACAAAGCAAACGCATAAGCAAAAGAGTCGGACTTGCAACCAGAAAGGTGTAGAACTCCATTGACACAGCAAATCTTCGGTAGTGGCCCTGGACAGAAGCCCTAGCGAGCATCGCGAAGTAAATCTTGCCAACTTTTAAGCCACTGAGTTTAAGTAAGTCAATACTAAAGTCCAATTTAATCGAACATGTATGAATGGACTTTTAGTACTCTTGATGAGTGGCAGACCCATTATTTTTTAAAGGGGGGTCCATTTATATCTTCAATTGTGTGTTATTTTCTTCACCTAAAAGTTTGGCACATTTTGACTTGACACAAGATGAAAAGTGAGAAAAAAAAAATCTTTTGATTTTCCTATTT
>JBBYHH010017916.1:0-16790 GCA_038382905.1 Daphne laureola
GTTGTGAAAAAATAATAAAGAAGTAAAGATGAGAGAGATTGGCGTAAAAAAGATGAGAGAAAGAAGATTTCGTTATTAGCACTCGGTGTATATTTTAAAAAATGCACCATTCACTTTGGCGCAAAAATTTAAAAAGTGAGTGTTAGGTTGTGAAAATTCTAAAAATATCTTTAATGAAATTGAAAAAAAAAATTAAATAAAAAGAAATGCACTATTTTTTAAAGAAATCTCAGGAAAAAAAAACTCTACCATTTATTTAAGGAGAGAGAAAGTATTTAAATATAGTGTTCATTACAAATTGCTAGTAAAATCTATAAGGAATGATGGTGCACTAACTTATGATGTACTCATAACCCAAATATCATGTAATCATAGTACAATCTTAAAAGATTGACTATTGTAAATCTATAAGGAATGATGGCAGTAATCTTTGATGTACTCATTATAAATTAAATGTGTATTCTAAAAGATTAACTATTTACTTTGATACAAAAATTTAAAAATGAG
Source organism: Daphne laureola (assembly GCA_038382905.1). Classification (NCBI taxonomy): domain Eukaryota; kingdom Viridiplantae; phylum Streptophyta; class Magnoliopsida; order Malvales; family Thymelaeaceae; genus Daphne; species Daphne laureola. The sequence continues at coordinate 508 of JBBYHH010017916.1, forward strand.
CGTTGGGTCCTGAAAATTCTAAACATATCGTTAGTGAAAGTTAAAAGTTTTTTTAAATAAGGGAATGCACCCTTTTTTTAAGAAATCTGGAAAAAGAATACTCACCATTTATGGAGAAATGGAGGAAGTGTTCACGACCTTTCTTCCTTTCAAAATATAGTGTGGATCATGAAATCCTAGTAAAATTAATAGGTAATGATGTCAATCCTAGTAAAATCAATAGGTAATGATGGCAAATAATCAACCTATCCGACGACTTTGACAGTAACCTTTGATGTATTTATTGTAAATTCAATGTGTACTCTAAAAGATGAATTATTTACTTTGATAAAAAAAACTTTAAAAGTGCGCTTTGGGTCCTGAAAATTCCAAACATATCCTTAGTGAAAGTCAAAAGTTTTTTAAAATAAGGGAATGAACCATTTTTTTAAGAAATCTGAAAAAAGAATATTCATGATTTATTTAGGGGAGAAAACGTGCGTTATACAATCCTCTTTACCTATCTATAGGTAATGGTTATGATATAGTCGATATAGAATCTTTGACACCATCCAAATTCTCTGACACCATCCAAATTTCATTGCCAAATTTCACGCAATCTATCAACCGAAATCTCATGCAATCGTAGCACAAGGTGGAACTCCATGGACTATTTACTTTGATACAAAAATTTAAAGTGAGCGGTGGGTATGGAAAATTCCAAATACATCCTCAATGGAAGTCAAAAGTTTTTTTAAATAAGGGAATGCACCATTTTCTAAAGAAATCTGGAAAAAAAATACTCATCATTTATTGAGAGAGAGAGGAAGTGTTTAGGACCTTGTTTCCTTGTAGAGTATAGTATGAATTATGAAATTCTAGTAAAATCAATAGGTAATGATGGCACATATCCAACTCATCCGACCACTCTGACAGTAATTTTTGATGTACTTATTATAAATTAATGTGTAGTCTAAAAGATGGACTATTTACTTTGATACAAGAAATTAAAAACCGAGCTTCCGGTCCTGAAAATTCCAAACATATCATTAGTGAAAGTCAAAAGTTTTTTAAAATAAGGGAATGTACCATTTTTTTAACAAATCTAAAAAAAGAATACTCACAATTTATTTAGGAAGAAATTGTTTACTGTTTTCCTTTCTTACAAATTGAAATGATTATGATATAGGTAATGATTATGATTATGACAATGTAGAATTGTACAAGTAATGATTAATAAAAAATGATTATGATATAGGTAATGATTATGACTATGACAATGTAGAATTGTATAGGTAATGATTATAGTTAGTGTAGAATGATTGGAAAATCTCACACAATCTACTATCAATCGAAATCTCATGCAATCGTAGCGCAATATAGAACTCCAGTAACGACACATGACAACAAATGCGTAGCAAAACATGAAAGAACCACGAAGAACGCACGTCCTTTTAATATCCTCTTTATTAATACTAAGGGAAGACATCAATTCTACTTCATCTACGGTATATGGGCGAATGCCAAGTTTGGTCGGTGACTTACTTTTATTATCTTTCATATCCCTAAATTTTGTTTCAGTTCAATTAAGTTTATGTCTCTATTAGGGGTGGTAAATGAGTCGAGCTGACTCGCGAGCGGCTCAAGCTCGAGCTCGAACCGTGTTAAACGAATTGAGCCACACGAACTTCGAACGCGAGCTTGAGCTGAAATTTTGATTCGAGTAGTAAAACGAGCCGAGCTCGAACTAGCTCGCGAGCCAATTCGAGTTAGGAATATAAAACGAATCGAGCCATTCACGAGCCATTTCGAACTCGAGCAGTCGAACCACGTTAAATGAGCCGAGCTTCACGAGCCACGAACCCAAGAAAGAGGATGGTTTTGGGATAATTTATAACTTAATCCTTATTTTTAACTATTTTAATTAATTAAATTCTTAGGTTTTTTGAGCTCACGAACTATCAAGCCGAACTTGAATATTAGACGAGCCGAGCTCGAGCCATTTTTTTCGAGCTCCGGTCGAACGAACTTGAACTCAAGTTTGAATTAGTGACGTTCGGGCTCGGCTCGTTTGCACCCCTAGTCCCTACTTAGTAAGTGAGGTGCTGCATGGTACAATTTCAGGTACTAAACGCTTCAGGAAGGTTAAAGCCAAGGACCTGCACAGTACGTACAAATTTCGTACAACTCCTTATACGTTTTTAAAATATGCATAGGAACCCCGCGTCCCTAACTAACTCTGGGAAAATGCCAAAATCACTCTTTCCGTTTTCGCTTGTCACTTTTCTGTCCCTAAGGTTTATTTTTGTCATCTAAATCACTCCCTAACTAACTAGGCATCTCTTTTTGCTCGAACTGTTTAATGCATGAGCTAAAATGGTCAAAAAAACTAATTTTGAAATATTGGAATACGCATGAGCGATGAACATTTTCATTTATTTTTTTTTTGCAATATATGTGTTTTCTTCTTAAAAAAATTCCAGAAGATTTAAATTTGTGGAAAATATATATAATTATTTTTCAATTAAATAGATTCTCTTTTGTTTTTTTGGAGCAAAACATTACTAATACATTTATAAATAAAGTTAAATTTCAAAAATCTAACAATAACTTCTATCTATCGCATCAATTTTACTTCTATAGGCCGAAATTGTTTAACTATTCATATTTATACCATAATTCTGAAATTACAAAAAAATATCGACAGTAATATAAAATTCAAGTAATATTTGAAAGATAAATTTTTTTAAGATAAGTGATGTTTTAATGAATTTGGATTAAAAATGTTGTCTTAACAAACAATAAAAAGTAAGGCTCAGTTTGATTAAATGAAAATGGAAAAAAAAAAAACTTTTTTTTTGTAAAATTAATGTGATATTTATGAGAACAAAAATTTAGAAAGCACTAATTTTGAGAGGTTCGTTTTTTTAAATATATACAGAATACGTAATCATACAAACTTTTTCAGTAATTTTATCATTGATTTTATGAGTAAAGTGAACCGCTTAACTTTTAATAACGTTCTAATTGGGTTCTATTTTATCTTTTCGTCATCTTTGAGTCTCATATTAAAACTTATGATGCATCCAGTCCTTTTTGCCAATTTTACCCTTAAAAATAAATAATATAATAATCAGTATGGACTGAATTTCTTTTATCATTTTTTTAGGATCCTAAACTTTTAAAATTAGCATTTTAGTCACGAGAAAATTCAGTCCATGATCCCTTCTATTATTATCTCCCCAAAATTTGTATCCTAATGTTCATAGATTTAACAATTTACACTCACAGTTTTATAGATTTAACAATTGCACCATCTCCTTTATCATTTTCAAGGCTTCGTTTTCTATTCAGTTGTTTTCATCATCATCCATACAGAACCCATAATGAAACACATCACCAAATCTTCACCATTAATCATATGCCTCAATTAAAACGAAACATAACACAGAATCGCCAGCTGGAATCAGACGGAGACCGAACCCATGACAAAATATGTGGAAATCTCAATTAAAGTTGGTCCGTCTCCAGCAATGGCTGACTGAAACATTTCTCATCTGGGTTCATCCAGTCCGTAACTATGAACAACACCAGATCTCATCCATACAGTCAGATCTTCCACCCCAACGTCTTCGGCTAATCAGCACCGGCATCGAAATGGTGCAGGGAGTGCGATTCTGAGTCATCACCGTCATCGAAATCGGAATCGGAATGGAAATTGAGATCGGAATCGTCATCCTCGGTTTTGTTGAAGTTAAGAAGTTGGAAGGGAAATTGAGATTAGAAATGTGCAGTTCTGAAAAGAGGTGGTGTGGTGTGGTTGGGTTTTGTTGAAGTTAAGAAGTTGGAGGTTGTGTAGCGGGGTAGGAGATGGCGGAGGCAAAGAATCAGGAGAGAGAGAGAGTGAGAAACTTGTAGAACTCTAGAACCAGAAGGAGGAGGAGGAGAAGAGGGGTGGGTCCCTATAAAAAAAAAAAGAGGGAGTGGATTGTTAAAATTCTAAAATTTTAAAGTCTAAATTGAATAATTCAAAAAAATAAATCCATAAAAATTATTTTATTATTTATTTAAAAGGATAAAATTATCAAATATTCACAAAAAAACAAAAATTATAAATGTACTATAAATTCTAATATTAGACTTAAAGATGACGCTCACATCAAAAAAAAAAAGGAAAAAGAGGACGCAAAGATAAAGTAATACCCAATTAAAATATACTTAAAAATGAAGGAATCATTGATGCACTTTACTATTTATTTTATCCTCGTATCGAAGTGCGGGTGACCATACTATATTATCTATAAATATAAAGCAAGACATCAAAAATACTGTTCATCTAGAGTAGCAGGTGAAATGATTATTTTCGTGTTCAAGTTTGTGTGCTTTTCTCTTTCTAGTTATTGGGTTCCACCTGTTTTCATCTAAGCCCAAGTCATATTTTACGTGGGTGGTGACCCTTTTGATGAAGTTTTTCTTTGAATGCTTTATTGAAGAGATGATCCAACTTCAGGAACGCATGCATACAACCTATTTTGTCTTATTCGGTGCCCACATTTTTCCTTTTTGTAGTTTTTTTTTCCTTTTTTGTTTTGCCACCGCAAATTGAAAATATATACTATATGCCACAAATGAATTGAAGAGGTATTTAAATTTTATTTATTCTTTCACCATCAACATGTCGATTACTCTCTAATTAGTTATATATCAACCCAAATTGGTTTTTATATATACATGTTTATTTCATAAAATTAAAACTGAATTTCAAAAGTGTTTAAGCTAATCAAGAGGCTGGGATTACACACACCTATATATATATATATAAGTCACTATATTCTGAAACAGAATTAATTACAATTAAGTGGCTTTGATTTGATTATATAATCCTATTATATTATATATTATTTATAAATACTAACGCAGGAGCTGGATTTTACTGTTCATTTGCAGTAATTCCGGTTCAAATACAGTTTAGTCATTTATATTTCTTTTTTTATATATTTAGATCTCACAGTTTATGCTACTTTCAATTTTATGTTTACAATAGTTTTCTCTTTGAGATTTCTTAAAATTATTCAACATACTTTTAAAAACCTTTACGTCCAAATTTTCCCATCATCCGAACCTAAATAACAAGTTACTAAATAATACTCTATATCAATCTATTTCTTATTGAAATATTTTTTCATCTTCATTTTTCTAAAAAAATTATCTTTTTTCTTTGAAAATTCACTCTCATAGTTGATTTTGGTTTAGAGTTGTTTCTCTATTTTTATACTATATGATTACATATTTCAATATAAATAAATGACAAATAGAACAATTAAAATTTTAAATTTACTCAAATTAATGTCTGTGTCAATTCAAAATCTTCTCATAACAATGTAACAAATAGATAAAATTATAGAAAATGATAATCAATCTTCTCATAATACTTTGAGTTTTTTATGAAAGCTCATAATCCTTTGAGATATTTTTTATTCAAAGTCAAATTTAACTCTACCATTAATTATCTACTTTTTATCTAAACACTTCTTTCAATTGGTTGTTTAAGGATTATGTGAATAAAAATTAAATCCATAATTAGTAAAATTTCATAAGAAATTGGTTTTGCGAATCAAAACATTGATATGCTTTTTTTACAATTAGTGTTTCAGCACCACATCCTCTCTTTGAATATCGGTGACGAATTTGAAAAAATACACTCTCCATAAGGGAAATATAAGAACATTAGTATCAAGATTAATGAGTGTCGAGGACTTAAAGGTAATAAATTAAAATTAACATATAAGAAGGTAACTTTTTTAGTGAAGAATAAAATTTGAGGATAATAAGATAAAGACAGTGTTAAAACTGATTTTTTTTAATAGGAAATAAGCCAATTATTTTAGGATTATTCATATCAAAATACTGGCAAGATTTGATGGGATCAATTATTTTCTTACAGTTTATCGTTCTTATGGATTTCATCAATTCTTTTCTTATGGATTTCATCAATTCTTTTCTTATGAATTTAAACAAGTTAACAATGGATAGTTTCAATTGCATTGTAAATGGCGGTAACACGCGGGTTAAAAACACTATAAATACTAAGGAAAGACTTAAAAAACACTGTTCATCTACAATAATCGGATGAATACCACCATTAGTGCTAATTTGTATGCTTCTTCTGTTTTTGCTAACCTTATTTGTTTTTGTTTCATGTAAGTCTGTGTTCTCTTATGCGGTCATGGTGCTTTTTTAATATCATTTTATTTGTTTGGTGTTTAGTTGCGCAACTATCGTAAGTTGGTGGGTGAAATAGGGGGTTGTCAGCTACAAACAGTGAAAATCGTTGATTTTCCAGTCTTTTATCTTCTCTAGCCACTAAGATACCTCAAGATTATCCGTCTTACAGTTGAGTTCTTTCGAGCTCAAACAAACGCGGTGTCAAACATAAGCGCTTTAGTATTACATGGACTAATGTGTTACAAGTGGTTAGTTTCAGTGACCTCCAACAAAAATGGCCGAAATCCTTAAAAGTCCTTTATATTTGTAAAAAAATACATATTTACCCCGCGTCCCCCAAACCTAAAATTTTCCTAAAATGTTCCCTACTTTAGTATGTTTCGCAAATTCACCCCAAATGGCTATTAGTGTTAGATGTAAGTCCTTACAAGTCTGATTGGACATAAACAAACCACCAAACTTATATAGTTTAAACCATGAATTTCATTGGAGATTCCATCAACGTTTCATGTTACCAAAACAATAATTAAAAGTACTTTGCCTTATTTTAAAGATTAAAAAAAAACTCATCTCTTCGAACCCCTAAAATCATTACATTGTCCAATAACTTTATTTTTATTTGCATACAAATCTTGAACATTGACATGTGGCCACACTTTAGTTAATTTTGCTCTCTTTCATTATCTTAAAAATTAGAAAAACTTCATGTTAAAAAAAAAATTAGAAAAACTTATACGTATGTCAATTGTATCTAAATGGAACAGAACACTCAAATTATTTTGTTCACGCTTTCTAAAGGATGATATTAAAATATATGATCCATTATACAACATTCATCTCAAATTTTTACTTCCAACAATGACGAAGTTACTTCTACAAGGTCACAATTGTACTAAAACTAGAGTATGGATGAGGGAACTTAGACCTTACGAACTATAGTCTCTGCGTTGAAATTTTTTTATGTCGGATAAAAAATTAAAGGGAAAAAAAATTGTGAAAATTGATGAATGTTAATGATAAAAAATAGAGTTGTATTGCTCATCAAAAAAGAAAAAGAAAAAAGAAAGAGTTTTATTAGATAGATATGGAGAATTCTTTCCCCAAAAAACACAACATAAATCTTGATTTCTTTAAACTATTAACATTATTTTCCTATGTTCTCTTTACTTTCTTTTGATATTTTACGTACTTATAAAAAAATTCATCTTCCATTGCGTACTTAAGAGATTATATAATCCGATGTTGATCAAAGCCACAAAATTGTTACAAGATTTTTGCAAATGACCTTGAATACCTAAATTTTCATTTTGTTGTTTAAGATTATATATGATCTCGGTTATATCTAATTATTCTCTTTACATGTTAAGAGAAGTTAAAGACATATTTTTACTTGGATTTCAACCCGCAGTGAAACGCGGGCGTTTGAGGCTAGTGTAGTAAATAAAAGTAGTAATTAAGGGTATTAAATTAAAAGAGTAATTAAATACTCTCTTCATTCCTAAATAAATGGTGCGTTTTTTTTTTTTTTTGATGTCCCTGGAAAATTGATACATTTCATCTTTAGAAACTTTAATTGAATTATTTTACTCAAATATCCCTAACATCTCATCATCTATTACTCCAAATTTTTACTAAAATTATTTTGGAAGGAGGTTGGGGCTAATGATAGGGGTATTTTTGATCAATTTATTTTTTTCTCTCTATTTCTTAATTTGAGTGTCAAAAGAAATTCACCATTTATTTAGAGACCGATGGAGTAGATAAATAAATTTTAAAAATAAAAAATAAAAAAGACAAAACAGTAAATCGGCGAAGAATTCGCCGGCTCAAACCACGTCTTCTGCCCAACTCTTCTCCCATCCATCCAAGCTTGAATCAGACACTATCATCATTATCTAGCTTCTGTCCATCACCATTTTTGGCAATAAATTGGCTGAGATTGGAGGAAAATTGAGACAGCAAGCCTTGTTCATCTTTTTTTGCTATAACCGGCCCTCCCTCGATTATTTCTTCCCAGCCCCCTACTAGCCGCCTCCACCGCCGTTTCACCATCCCCAATCGCCGGCGACCAGAACGGAACCATCTCAGCCGTCAAAATCGGAAGTTTGGTCGCCGCCGCCGCCCGCGCCGTTGCGCTGGAGATAGCCGCTGCACCAGTTCGTCGCGAAGAAGAAAGGTGCCGGATGCGTCTGTTTTATTTTTATTTTTTGGAAAATTACTTTGTTGGTCCCTTTTCCCGTGCTTCTTCCCTTATACTCCATCCGCCCGTCAATAGTTGAACGGTTTAACTGAAATTTCAATAAAAATAAATATTAAAAAATAATTATAAAAAATATATTTAAAAAAAAATGTTATAAATTATGATATACATATAAATAATTTAATCTAAAATATTTAAAGATTTATAAAAATAAATAATAAATTAAATATTTTAAAATAATGAAAATAAATGATTTAATTAATGACAAACGGAAAGAGTATTACTTAAGGCCCCTGGCTTCCTTATATTTTCTTTTCAAATACTTATCAAATTTATATTTCTACATAAAAGCCCTCTAAAAAATTCTCGAACTTTTCGTTTTGTCCCTAAACTTTATCTTGAGCTACCGTAAGCAGTTAGAATCACTTTAAACTCTGTTTCAGTTTATATTCTCTCCGTAAATCTTACCGACCGGTACCGATAAGTTCACTTGCAGAATTTCTTACAGTTCTTCATTAAATTCTTATTATCGCTAGGTTCTCAACTCCAAGCACCGACTCTACCGGCGTTCTCGACCACCATTGATCCATAGCCGACGCATACTCTTGGCTATATCCAAGTAAGGGGGATAAGATAAAGTTTTTCCCTGAATTATTTTAACTGTCTCATAAACAAAATCTTGAATAAAACACTCTAAGTTAAACAATTAGACTTAATAAAATACTCGATTGGACAACCGAGGTAGCATAGTTATTACTTCCTCTGTCCCTTTTTCATAATTATGTTAATTATTCAGTATATAATCTATGTATCATTTTCTTCTACATTTTGACATATAAAGTTAAGTAACTTATATACATAAGATAAATCGATGTATTTAGTTTCTAGAAATATTTTTTCCAGAAATTTTAAGAAATTTCTTCCTAGTAAAAAATTGAGTCAAACAAAAGTTTTAAAGTCAAACGTAATAATTAAAAAGGGACGGATGAAGTATTTCATATTACTTATACTTTCACACTTATAAGTTGCTACTAGTTAGGTTGTCTTAACTTGATTGATTGATGTATATTACACATGTATGGAATGCATTATGGATGTTGTATGTAACGCTAGTATCATGCTAGGATCATTACAGAAAAAATCGTCAGTGGCATGATAGGTCCGTTAAATAAACTCTGCTAGTTTCATGTTTGGACCGAAAATGTCAAAATGATGTTAGTATTATGTGCAGGTGGTAGTATCATGTTTAGGATTGGAATCAAATGCTAGGATCATGATAGGATCGTAAAATTTACCATAAGCCGATAGATAATAAGTTAGACGCGAAAACAATGATTAAACAAGATCGGGTAACTCACGATATAAGAGCGCACACAAGTATGTACACTATTAAAATGTAAATGATTGTTATGACATCATGCGAGTAATAATATTACAAGAATAAAAAGTAGTACAAGGTAGGACATGACATCACACCTAAAGACTTGTTAATCTAACGGTTTAGTGATCATGCATCACGATTGGATATACCATATTATTTGATGTACTAAATCTCATGATTGCATTCAAGGCGGAACAAAATGATTTTCTAGACAAAATGTTTTCTCTGGGATATGCGGCAGGTTAGAGCAACGTATAAGGCCCTACGATGTAAGACACTATGACTGACCCGACGTGTTTGGTGGAGATAAAACAGCCTTACATGGCCCGAATGTTTTAAAGGGATAGGCGGTAGGTTAGGGCAACGATATACGACCCTATTACTGACCTAACGTGTTTGGTGCCGATAAAAAGACCTTGCACGACCCACATTAGTTAAGACATGAGAGGGTGTCGAGGTTTGGCCCTACGTGACTTAATTAAGCCGTAATTTTTAGACGATTGGTTCAGAACGAATGGTTCGAACCTGTATGCGATTTAATTTATACTGTGCTCCGCTTTCCTGAATTGGTTGGCATTCACAATAGGCTCTATCTCAGCGTAGACATCCCGTACATTTTGGGCTCTGGCCTGACAGCATCCCTAGTGGCTCTGCTTAAGGCGCATTCCCGAGAGTGTGGTGTTGTACACACCCACCACCCTAGGTTCATTCGACAGTAAGTTTTTGAAAAATGGTTTCGAAAACATTTTATGACATATAGTGATTGAATTGAAGAACATTCTTTGTATTTAGATCTTGGCATGAATCAGGATTGTCTGATCATTTGTTTATTTAATGTTGAGTTATATATATATGTTGAAATCTATTATGCTTAGAATCATTTTCCTTAAATTTGTTTATTTGAGGAAGTATTACGACCATTGTGAATGGCCTGCAATCTTTCCTCCTTACTGAGCAAATTGACGCTCATCCCATTAATTACAGGTGAGTTCTACGGGGAGGATTACTATGTCAACCCCATTGAGTCGGAGTACGGACATGCGTACTTCGATGAGGAGCTACCGAGTGGAGACGCGTTGTAACTTCTCAACATGGCTATCTGGTAGGGGTGTGCAACGGTTTGGTTTGAACCGAAAAACCGAACAGATTCATTTTTTTGGTTCAGTTAATTCGGTTTTCCGGTTCGGTTTCGATTAAAACTGAATAAGCGGTTTTCCGGTTATGAGGTTCGGTTTATTCGGTTACCGAATAAATCGTACTATTTTTTTTTTTTTTTTTTTTGCATTTGTGTTGGTATTGTTTTCATATTTTGGGCTTTTATTGGAAATGTCTTACTGTAGTTTTTTAATTATGTTGTTTCATTTAAGAAGTATAGGGAGGTGATGGGGGAAAATTGGGAAAAAATGGTCAAATTTACAAATTACCAAAATTATTCGGGTTATTCGGTTTTTTACCGAATCGAACCGATCAAGTTCGGTTTCGTTTTTTTCGGTTTCATAGTCCAGTTCGGTTTATTACGGTTCGAAACTGAAAACCGCCCAAACTGATTAATTCGGTTCGATTTTAACCGAACCGACCGAATGCACACCCTGGCTATATGGTGTTAGGAAGTTGTTATTGAGAATTAAAATGAACTCTAGCTCTCTTCCGTTGCATTTATCTTTTGTTATTTTGTTGGTGTATCACTCACTTTTATCATTTGTGAAACTTATTTATTACTCCCTCCGTCCCAAAAAGATTTAAACATTTCATTTTCATCATTTAATATATGATTTTTTTCTTTAATATTTTGATGTAAAAAACTAAATATTTTATATGTAAATGATAATTCAATGTTTCTAGTGTCTAAATATATATATATATTTGAAAACAAATTCACAAATTCTTTCTAATAATAATTTGAGTCAAACATGACATCAAAAGTCAAACGTTTAAAACATTTTGGGACGGAGATAATATGTGATTGTTCCTTGTTGTTTATCAATTAAGCTTAATTTCAATTTTTTTCAAATTTTCTCTAAAATCTCTTGGTGAGTAAATGGAGCGGAATAGCTACCTATGTATGCTACATAGGCATTTAATGTTTTTCAATGACGTATCGATGGCCAATTAAAGTATTTTATAATGATGTCTTTTAGGTATTCATACTCCACCATTTTTTGAATTTGGTAATGACACATTTTAGGTATCGAGGGTTCAACATTGACCAATATTTGGTCCTTCAACTGTGTCAATGACAAATTTAGATCCTTCAATTTTGTCATTGACAAAACTTCGGTACTTAGAATTAGTCAATGACCATTTTAGGGACCTAAAATACATCATTTATGATTCTCTGGTCCTAACTATTCATCTTTAGAACTTTAATCTGTAACGCTTTTTATTGTTTCAAACTCTTTTTTCAAAGTGTTAAACGCTTTTCTTGAAGTGTCACTGACAAAAACAAGTTAAACACTCATGAAATGACGTCGTTTTGATTTTAAGCAAGAAAAAATCAAGTACTCTCGCAAGTCCTGCACGAAATTTGGGTACTTCAAATTAGAAAGGCCTTTGAAAAATGGCTAAACTGCTTTCTCCATCCTACTACTATATACTCCACCCGTCCCTTTTTAGATGCAATATTTTAACTAACACGTAAATTAAGAATGTGTGTTAATTCATGAATGAGAAGGTAAAATTTATATATAAGACAAAATTAATTTTTTTTAGTGGAAAGAGATAGTAGGGGTAAGATATTTGCTGACGATCTGCTTATCTTCCTCAAAGCCAATGTGCATTCTGCTTCTGGGATTATTGACTGCTTGAGAGATTTTTCTGAGCAAGCTCGTCTTGACATTAATGAAGCAAAGAGCAATGTGTTCTTTGTTGGTACTTCTTCTCCCTTGCAGCATCAAATTTTGTCCTTGTTAAAAATGCCTAGAGGAGCACTGCCTATTAAGTATTTGGGAGTTTCCCTCTCGGGGGCTCGGTTGGTGGCTAAGGATTATTCTCCTTTAGAGGAAAAAATGCTGAATTCCATTAGTTGTTGGTCTTCTAGACATCTTTCTTATGCGGGGAGGCTGTAGCTTGTAAGGGCTGTTTGTTTTAGTATACAGAATTACTGGACAGCTATTTTTCCCATTCTTAAATCTGTGTTGAATAGTATTGAGCAGAAAGTAAAGCCCTACCTGTGGGGGGTCGCTCCTTTCTCTCAGAAACGAATGGTTGATTGGGAGAAGGTTTGCTTTCCGAAATCTCAAGGGGGTCTTGGTCTGTTTGGTTTCGTTAATTGGAATCTTGCCTATCAAGCCAAGAAAATATAGTGGCTTTTTCAGGATGGGGAAAGTCTTTGGGTTCGTTGGATACATTCAGTTTATATAAAGGGGAGGGATTTTTGGTCTATGCTCGAGCCAAAATCTGCTTCCATTGGTGTAAAGGCCATCTTTCGAGGCCAATCATCCTTTGCTGACTGGTTTCAAAGGTATGGCCTGGGTTTAGGTGGTAAGTTTTCCTTAAAAAATGCATAGTATCATGTTATTTCTGTGCATGATTTGGTCCCTTGGAGGAGATTAGTCTGGGGAGCAGCACATGTTCCAAAAACCTCTTTCATAGCTTGGCTTGCGACTGTTAACAGGCTCTATACCTTGGATAGAGTTAGCAGCTGGAAGTCGAACATTGCTGATGTGTGCTTGTTATGTGAAGATCATTTGGAAACAAGGAACCACCTCTTCTTTCATTGTCCTTTCTCAGCTTATGTGTTGTTTCATTGTTTGAGGGCTGTTAAGCTAAATTCTCCTCCTACTCAGTGGCACTTGTGTTGTGCCTGGTTCCTCAGAATTGCAAGGGAGAAAGCTTTAAAGGCAAAGGTACGTAGAGCATTGTTTGCTGCTATTGTATATGTTATTTGGTGTGAGCGAAATTCCAGGGCATTTGCAACGAAGGTGTCCACTCCTGATGTGATAGTATTGCGGGCTATTGATTTGGTGCAGATGAGGAACTCAATTTCTTTAAGAAGTCTGTTTGCGTGTTAGTCTTAGCATGGGATCTTCCACTTTGTTTAGGCTAGCTAGCTATTATATCTTTGCTTGTTTTTCAAGTTTAGTCATTTTTTGAGCTCAGGTTCGCCATTATCTTGTAAGTCAGTATGCTTATATTAAGTGTCGTTTGGCTTATTTTGATGAAATAAAATTATAGGACGGTGTACTCCTCCATTTCATTAAAAGGGGGGGGGGGGGTAAGAGAGTAATATTGGTGTAGAAAACTCTCTATAAAAGGAAATGTAGCAAGTTTTTTGGGAGAATCCAAAAAAAAATTATAACAACTTTTAAGGAACGGATGGAGTATAATTTTTCATTCAAGTCACAAACTTGTTATTTTATTATATAAATCTAATAATTTTGACAAAACGTTAAGAGGTAGTCCTAAATATTTTTAATGTGACTATGCTTGGATGGTAGCTCAAGATCAGCCTCATGAAAACCTTAACTACTACTCTCTCCGTCCCTTTTTAATAGTTACGTTTTTTTTCCATCATTCGATCTATATATTTTTTCTTCAATATTTTAATATATAAAATTAAGTAACTTATATATATAAGATAAATCAATGTGTCTAGTTTTTTAAAATATATATATATTAACATATTCTTTCAAATAAAAAATCAAGTCAAATAAAAATTTAAAAGTCAAACATAATAATTAAATAGGGACGGATGGAGTATTAAATAAAATAATTTGCATTTCTCCTAACAAATAAGAGTGTACGAGTATTAACATTTTATAAAATCTGAATACTCTATCAAAAAAAATTATGGATAAGACGTAGTTAAATTGTTTCTTTATTTAGATCAAATTGCTTTTGAAAAATTATTTTCTACTTTTAAATAAGAAATAAGTTATATCATCTAGTGTAACATCATCCCCTCCACCACACACACTTATTTTTACAGATTTTAGTTGTTACAAGGTTTTAATCACTCGTGCTTCGCAACAGATGTAAATTATAGTAATATTCGACTAAGAAGCAGATGTAAATTATAATAATATTCTACTAAGAATTCAATGAGATTGTAATATCGAGCAAAACAAGGTTTTGTCTATGGTGGCTCCTACTATGAGGAAGAGGTGTGTGATCATCCCGAGTGTTGGAATCTCCTCCCTTCCGATCCCATAGGCGACCCCTTAGCTGGTTGGATGCGAGAAAGGGGGCACGGACGCCTGTACCAGGGTGTTTTTTTTAAGACAACATTGGCGTTCGCCCCTATGTCAATATAGATTTTGTCCACATCCGAACCGACAATGCGAGCGGTGATGACCAGGGGGTCTTATTGGGGAATGATGATGGAGGTGTCGTTTGGGTGATGGAGTAGCCTGCTACTAGCATGCTAAATCTGGTAGATCTGTCGCATGTACCGCCACCCGCGCCACTGCCCCCCTCGCATAGGGTGATCATGTGGATATGTCCTACTGAGGATGGTTGTGCATGGTGTTCTATTCGGGGAGCCCTAGGAGGGCAAGGTGGCTCTTGATCCTTGTGAGCATCGCGGAATGTGTCGCGCTTGCGACCCCAAGAATGGTCTCCCCGCTTGGAGGTTTCACGGGCCAGGAACTCGGCCAGTTTGCCTGTGGTGGGCATATCCGCAAGGAGGCGTTTTAGCTCTATGCAATCCTCTGTGCCATGGCCCTTGTCACGGTGGTAGTTGCAGTATTGCTTGGATCTTTAGTGGCGCTCATGGGCATGGCGCGAGACCAGCAAGGGACTTCACGTCATTTTTTCAGAGTGTATAAGATATTGGTGTGCGAGTCTCTAAGTGATGGGATGTGATTGTCCTCCGCCGCTACTAGTGTTACGGCCACCGACGAAGAATTACCGGGAAAAGGTAAGATTTTTGTTAATTGTAAGTTATGATTTTATGTTACGATGTAAGTACGGGTAACGAAAACCTCGGGAGGCTATGAAGTGTAGCTTTCCAACGGAACGGATAAGGGAATGGTTGGAGTCGAAACGGACTTGGAACGGTTGCAAAAGGGTGCACCGGACCTTACGGAACCACGACGGAACCACCACGACCGCATGGTGGAGCCAAATTTGATGAAATGAAGGAGTTGGCCAGTTTCAGGAGCCACGGCGTGATGGTGGTGTGGTGATCACGCCGGGAACGCGCCGGGAACGCGCCGGGAGGAATGGAGGACGAAGGACTGGTGGTTTTTTAGGTTTATGGCGTGACGGCGGCGTGATGGCCGTGGCGTGATGAACGCGCCATATTGGTGCCGGGAAGACGCCGCGTTCGCCCACCTTCCACCAGCCAGGATCTTCGCGACGTGATCATGGCGCCGGGATCACGCCGGAGCAGCCCATATTAAAATGAATCACGGGTTCTTCTTCTTCATTTCACCATTTTACTTCCTCTCTCCTCTCTCACTCTAAAAATTTCACCCTCTCAACCCTAGAAGCGGAATTAGGCATCCAAATCGTGTGGGAAAGGTGGATTTATGTGAGATTCAATAAGAAAACAACAAT
>JBBYHH010018027.1:0-16789 GCA_038382905.1 Daphne laureola
TATAATAAACATGAAGAAAGATAACCTGCGAGATATAAGAAGTTCAGAGGTAAAAGATTTGACGGGAAAAACAAATATGAACGATTCAATAGAAAAGAACTCATTTGCTGAAAATGTGGTAAAGTGGGTCACTTCAAGAAAAAATGTAGAACTAAGCAGAAAATAAATGCTCTACAAATTGATGAAGGATTAAAATAAAGTCTAATACAAATAATGCTTAATAAAGAGTCTCGAGAAGACTTTGAAAAAATATCTAATAAATTAGAAAGTTCAAATGAACTTAATGAGTTTGACTCAAGCAGTGAGTCAAGCCAAGAATCGCATAAAAATTGTGGTTCTAAATGCCATAGTGATTCATGTGACATACAAAAGGCATTTAGGAATTTAGAATTAAATATGCTCGAGATTAATGCAATAATAGATGCTGATGAAAGTGTCCTAAAAATTGCAAAAAATATAGAAAACCCAAAAATAAGAAAAGAAATACTCTTAAGACATATAGAAAAGATAAATAGTCAAGAGCAAGATCGTCACAACGGCGAAAAGAAGAAGGATAGTTGGCAAGAGGTAAATAAACCTCAAGTTTACAGTTTTAATCAGATATTAAAAAGAGTAGACCATACCCAAATAAGCCATAGAGAACAAACTATTACAGAGCTAAAAACAGAACTTCACCTGATTAAGAATGAGGTGAAACAATTAAAGCAAATGATTGAAATCCTAGAGCTCCAGAGTTGGGAAACACATTCCTAAGAAGAAGACATAATTGAAAATCTAGATAATTTTGATCAGAAAGCTAATCTAAAAATGAAAGAAAGAAAAAAAGAATTCGAAGAATTCGAACCAGTTGAAACTTCTTTGCAGAATAAACCCCTACAAATCAATGAGATTAATTATGTACAAAATCAGAGGTACACAAACCTGATTACGCTACGTGTAGAAAAAGAATTTGAAATTACTACTGTCCCACTGATTGATTCAGGAGCAAATAGAAATATAATTAAAGAGGGATTGATTCCCCATAAATATCTAGAAAAAACATTTGGGTTTATTATAGAAGCCAACAAACAAATAATGCCAATGAGATTCAAATTAACTCATGTAGATGCCTACAATAATGAAATTTGTATCTCACAACACTTCACGATTCTTGCCCAAATGAATCAGAATCTAATTTTGGGAACACTCTTTTTGGGTACCATAATGCCCTATAAAGTAGACCAAACCGGGTTGGTTACTAAAACATTCGGGAGAAAAATCACTTTTAAGTTTACAGAACCTCCCCGAACAAGTTTATTGGAAGAACTTAATATCAGTCTAACCAATAAACAGGAAATATTAATGAGTCTTCAAGAAGATATAAGATACAAGAGTGTTGAAGATAAAATAAAGACTCCAAAATTGCAAAATAGGATTCAGAGTTTCAAAGAAATTCCGAATAAGAAAATCTGTGCAGAAATCCCCAATGCATTTTGGAAAAGAAAGAAGCATATTGTCAGTCTGTCATATGAGTCAGAATTTAAAGAAAAAGATATTTCTACTAGATCAATGGCCATTCAGATGAATGAAGAATTAACAGCTCATTGCAAGAAAGAAATTTAAGATCTCCTAAATAAAGGATTGATAAGAAAAAATTCCTCCCCATGGAGTTGTCTAGCCTTCTATGTTAATAAAAACTCAGAAATAGAGAGGGGAGTATCACGGTTAGTAATTAATTACAGACCGTTAAACAAAATTTTAAAATGGATTAGGTATCCAATACCTAATAAGAAAGACTTATTGTCAAGGTTATACAATACCACTGTATTCTCAAAATTTAACATGAAGTCAGGATTTTGGCAAATCCAAATCCAAGAAAAGGATAAGTACAAAACATGGTTTAATGTCTCATTCGGACACTACGAATGGAATGTCATGTCATTTGGCTTGAAGAATGCATCCTCAGAATTTCAGAGAATTATGAATAAGATCTTTAATCCTTATAGTTCTTTTACTATTGTCTACATTGATGATGTGTTAGTATTTTCTCAGTCAATTGATCAGCACTGGAAACACTTAAATAAATTTATGAAAATAGTTGAAGAAACATGATTAATTATCTCTGCTAAGAGGATAGAATTGTTCCAAACTAATATCTGATTTCTCGGGCACATGATATACAAAGGAACTATAAAACCAATTGATAGATCAATTAGTTTTACAGAAAAATTCCCTTATGAAATAAAAGACAAAAAACAACTTCAAAGGATTTTAGGAAGCTTTAATTATATCTCACAATTTTACAAAGATATGGCTAAAGATTGTAAACCTTTGTTTGATAAGCTAAAGAAGAATCCCCCAGAATGGAGAAAAGAACAAACACAAGCCATCAGAATTGTAAAAAGAAAAGTTAAAGAAATACCATGTACCATTATTCCTATCCCAGAAGCATTCAAAATAGTTGAAACAGATGCAAGTGAACTGGGTTATGAAGGGATATTAAAACAGAGGATAGATGGTAAAGAAAAATTAATTAGATTCACATCAGGAGTTTAGAATCAGGCCCAACAAAACAATGTCATAATAAAGAAAGAAATTCTGGCAATCGTTCTTTGTATAACCAAGTTCGAAGAAGATCTTTTAAATAAAAAATTCTTGATTAGAACAGACTGTAAAGAAGCAAAAAGTGTTCTTCTTAAGGATGTGAAAAATTTGGCTTCAAAGAAAATATTTGCAAGATGACAGTCTATTTTGGCCATTTTTTACTTTGATATAGAATATATTGATGTTGATAAGAATTTTTTGCCCGACTTCTTTACTTGAGAATTTTTACAGGGAGGACATGGGGAAGCATGAGTCACCAAAGAATGAGATCAAAGACAGAATAGAAGAGGTCAATAATCCAGATCTCTTAAGAATAATTTTTCATATGGATGAGCATATGGATATCACCGAAATTCATCTGCCCACAAAAGAAGAAAATAGATTTGCATCTCTCATGCAAATATAAAATTAAACGCCAGAGTAAATAAATTTCTATGCATTGCCCACTGGCCAGAAAATAAGGATCAAGAAAGGTCAGTCGTCTTCTCAAGGTACAAAGAGGACAGACGAACATCCTCAATACCAGTTATTTTCCCCAAGAGAAACAAAAAGGGGAAGGAAAATTCCTTATCCCTACCCTCATGATGAGTTTTCCAAAAGATCAAAAGCTTCTTTTAAAGATTCTCTGATTTCCTGATCCACTGCTAAAACTCAACAAATCACCTTGTTCTCTTTAGGGATTCCCCCAGATAAAAGAGAAGTGGAAAGAGAACTCATCTCTCTAGTATAAAATATTGATCTAAGGAGAATGACTCTTTTAGAAATGGCAAGAAAATATTGGCCTAAACATAGGCACCCCATGTGGGAATTTCATCCCCTTAGAAAGCATGATTATTTTAAGAAAATTCTTGAGAAAACGGGCTCTGCAGAAATAGACCACAAAGAGAGAAATACCAGAGGCCCAGACGGAATTTGTTTTTCAAGAAACAAGAATTTATGAGCTCGGGATCTACAAAATTTGGTCTCTAGAAGAATAGGGATTACCTCATACCAGAAAAAGGTTTCTTAATGAGGAATACAAACACCATGCTTATTCATACTGAGATTACATCCAAGCATGGGATGAAATTTTTAATTTTTAGAATTCGGATAATAAACACTCCTGGATGATTATTTTCAAATCTAACCAGAAGAAATTTCCAAATTGGTTTCACCTCTGGTTTGCCAAGAAATGATTGGTCTCAGACCAATTCCCAGAAGATGTTAAGAAATCCTTCGGCGAATTTATTGAATTCAACAAACATAAGTCGCAGAAAAACATAGTCCCTTATGCAGAATTCTACTTTTTGGTCCTCTATCGTATCCCTTGGATTGTCTAGTGGCACTACGAAGTCGATCAAGAATAGTATGTTCCTGTTCTGGAGAGGGTATGGGTTACACACTAGTGGGACAAATGCGTCATCAACTCATATCTCCTAGAAAATATCACACTTAAGGTCATCGAGCTGTACGAAGCTCTCAATGAATAAAATTTTGATACAGTTCTGGGAAAGCTCTACTCCCAATCGGAAATGGCAGACATCCCTCTGGAAGAGAGGAAGGAGAAGCTAATGAAATTAGTTGTAAAATCTGTCCGGAAGCAAAACGTCAAAGCTGTCCAGGAAAAGTTATTCAGCTGCCCCAACCAAAGAGGACCCACCACTAAGAAATAATGGCTATGAGACAAAGCCATGTGAAGTCATGTGCAGAGTGGATAGAAAAGTCTTCACTCAGAAAGAAAAGATGTCACCTTTAATAAAGTTAACATTATTGGTAGTTGTCAGCCAGGACAGAAGATAAGAATGAATCTTTCTCCTTCTTTATAAATAGAAGGCTCTCAAGCAGAAACAAGGTATCCATAATTTTCTCTCTGAAAATACTTCTCTCTCTGCTTCTCTCACTTCATGTGTTGAACGCATTTCTATTCAGAAATTCAGTTCAAATATTGTTCTAATTCTTTGTTTGCTTTGGAGTTAGCTTGTACGTGTGTAGCTGATGTGTTGTTATACGTGTGTAGCTGTTGGAGCTTTGTGTGCTTTAATCCATCAGCCTTATTTCCTGTTTCTTATTTGCTGTGAACGTCTGGTACTCATCAGATTGTTGTAAGTTTGAATCTTTATGTTATAATCCCAGTTGTGTGTGATCTTATAATTCTTATATTTAAATAATTTCATTCCGTGTGCTTTTTATAGTATTACCTGGGTCAAAGCTTTTATAGTATTATCTGAATCCAAATTGGTATCAGAACCATGTTATTGACATAAAATTAACATTTAACAAAATACATGACCTATTTGAACTTTATTAAAAAAATTAGTGTTCATTTTCGACATTAGGACCTCACATGAATAAAAATTTAAATTATAAAACTAAATCAGATTAAAAACTTAAAATGAGACTCGGTCACCGTCAACAACATTTACTCCGTATTTGTCACTAACTCCATCACCTTTTTGTCGCGTCTCTTTATTATTATGACAGCTTGTGGCATCACTAATTGCTGTTTTGTCTTTATCTCCTCATGCTTCGCTGTTTTTTCTCTTGATCAGGCTGTTATTTCTTAGTCTCAGCAGGGGTGGGTTTGTTTAGCAAGTGAATCAGGAGTTGTTCTTTTTCTTAGATTGGCTTTCCTCTCAAGAGTCTCTGTAGTGTACTGGTCTCATTCTGTTTGTTCACGTTCTCTTAATAAAACTAACAATCACTGTAAAAAAAATGAAGCAGGCAATTGACTGAACCACCGTATGTTCCATTGGTCCAAATGACATGTTTTTGGTTGATGATAGAGTAGTTCCCAAGGATTAGGTTTACTGTATCTATAAGCTAAGCTTGCTTATGTAAATTGCATTTGTAGACTTTTTACATTACTTTTTTTAGGTTTCAAAATTATTTTTTACTAATTATCCAGATTAATTATGAAATTCATATTAGGCAATTGAAATTTCATTAAGGGGTCATAAATTGCAATTTGACCATGAAATTATTGTTATGGGCATGGTGTAAAATCTCGTATCGGACTTCGTACCGTTTGGCTAACGGTATAAGACAATACCGGTATATCGGAGATATCTCGGATGTACCGAAAATATTGTACCGGTCCATAAATATATTTATATTTATATACAATAGTTAATATAAATATGTAAAATAACAAAATATAAATAAAGTTTTAACAATAAAATATCTACAAATAGTTTGTGGAGCTTTTATGTAGGCTCAAAAGGCCAACGAAAAAATAAAATAATGCACTAAGAACAAAGTAATACAGACCGATACAACCATTTTCTTACAATTTAAACCTTCAACTTTTAAATTTCTTACAATTGTATCATGTACCGCCATTTTCATAATTTCATCCGGTACACCGGTACGACCGAAACGGTCGGTACGACCAGTAGAGGCCGGTTCGGTCACCGATGCGAAATTGACCTAAATAATACTGTTTTCTAGCCAGTACAGTACGAAACAGGCATATCGGTCAGTACGGTACGATATTTTATATCATGGTTATGAGATCACTATTCTTCCATCGGAGATCACGCATCTTCTATTATGGGATCACACATCTTCTATTACGGGATCACGCCTCTTCTATTATGAAATCATTACTCTTCTACTGTAGGATCACGACTCTTTTATTACAAGATCACAAATCTCCTATAACGGAATCACGAGTCTTCCATTACGGGATCACGACTCTGCTATTACCGGATCACTACTCTTTTATTATAGAATCAGAGGATAATGGATCACAACTTTACACCATTTGACCATGATTTCATACAATGTTATAATTTTTCAAAGTACTTGGTGAATCATCAATTTCATGAATCAATAATTACAATGGATCTTCTGTGTAGACTCATACACATCCGCCACTACTTAATTGGTCATCATCTGACTTCAATTTTTCTTGTTTCTGAGATTAGTTCACATTTGTTGGGCTTAGTCATCACTAGAACACAACATGTAGGTCTCTCAGTAGCTTTTGCAGCCGCAATATACTGAAATGGACCAAAGAAGACGTTGATCATATGGTGGACTCATGCTGAGAGTTCTTTGGCCATGAAAAACAATACAGAAGGAAAAACCAGGAAACGAACATTCCAAGAATGGATCCTATCAAGTTGTAGGAACACATGTGGCAAAAAAAAAGCCTCAAGTTTGGGCCTTCTAGCATGAGATGTTGCAAATGACTCCAGGTCAGATACCTCTACAACTGTCAGTTGCTTCAAAATAGCATCATCTCCCATCTCTTCTCCCGCTTCAACCAAACCATTCATCAATCACAATGAATCATCAATTATAAGGGATCATCAAATAAATACAATGAATCATCAAATAGGTACAATGGATCATCAAATACAGACATTTGCTACACTAATATGGCAACTAGCAGACAATAAACTTATAAGAACTTCTACCAGCTGCATAGGGCCAATGTAGAGCATCCACAATTTCAATCTAAACAAATGAATAGATTTAATGAAAAAAACTTACACTATTAATTACTAGTACTTCGTATGAGACAACATAAAATGAAATTAAAAATGATAAAGTTCTTCTGAGATGGAAGAAAATCACATACATCGACAAAGCGATCGTGGAACTGAAGCCTAATGAACTAACCTGACATGCTTTATTTTTCGCTCTAGTTTCCGTTGTGATAGGGACATGATGATTTGGCTTAGAAAATCTCTTCTCATGCCAGTCACATGATCCCCATCCATCCGAAAACCTTGCCCCCTAGCACATGAATTGAAAAACATGCTGAAACCATGGCAGAAGAAAGTTTTGCAGGTTTAAGTCTAAACGATAGCTTGAGCATACTGCATATAAGCCCGAACAGTGAATTTAACATTTTGAACATTACGATTTTCATCGAATTCGATTGTCCTGTCCTTTACTTCAAAAGAGAGATTCAAATAGAATGATGTCTTCCTCCACCCTGAAGACGACAATGCACTACACTCATTGCATATTCGATTCCTCACTTCTAAGAAATCAAGGAAACAGAAAGTAACCATTTTACCTGACTTTTTGATAAATGTGTTCCCAGAGATCATTGTGTAGTCTGGTTTCTCCAAAATCTGCACATAGTAGGGAAGCAGAAATGATCACCATGAGTTAATAGGATAGGAAATTGAGAGGTCATCAGAAGAGCAAAATTTCAACTCCATTCAGACCTTCCTCCATATAATTTAAGGATAGCAGAATCTAATACAGAAAACAATGCACAAATGCAACATATTAGCTAGGCTTGTTTCTCTTAAGTGCAAACATACACCAAATGCAACATTTTCACCTTCCTAAATCAGGAACTTTAAATAAAGTGAATAAATAGTTTTATGTTCTTTCAGACTGTGGCATCATCACGATCTCATGCAACATCACGATCTCAATAGTGATATGACAATAGTTCTTCAGACAACAACAAAAAATATATTTATCTACCTGTTTCCTTGGAAGAATGCATTTCACTTTCAAAGATGCACACCCGAATAAATTAACACATGTTTAAAAAATTGACACATAATTAGAGGAAAGCCAATAATAAATAATGTTAACTGAAATAAGCTGATTCTCTACTGCACCTAGGAGATAACTTCATCAAGGTAAGGTAACAAGACAGGATAACAACGTAGACTTAAGTGATTGTGTGAACTTAACTGATCACGACAGAGGCGTATTACAGCCTAACATGGAAGAGTCCTAAAGAAAGAATGAAAAACAACAGTAACTGAGAGTCACTGTACCAATTCATCATCGCATCACCTAAAATTCTAACATGGAAAGATGCTATTATGATGTCACAATGGTAAAATCTAAAGAACCACAGAACGATGTGCTAGGTTTTTTCCTCAAATTATCAAAGAAGTTGTATGGATCATCAAATAACAATAATGGATCATCAGAGATGTACAATGGGATAATCAAATAATGTTTAATGGATCAAGAAACTGGTGTAATGGATCATGAATTACAATTACACATAAAAGTCGAGTCAAACTTACACAATGTTCTTTCTCTGCAACTGACGCATCCTATTCTCAGATTTGCAAGCGTGGCATGGTGGAGGGAGGCATGATGATGCTGCCTGAAGCTTAGTCAGAGTCAAAGGATGACGATGGAGGCACGATGTGCCATTCTTCGCCTTCACCATCGTCTACGTCCTCCAAATCTACGATCTTGCGATTGTTGGAGCCAATTGATCTCATTGCCATCACCCTTCTTCACCTTCACCATCGTCCACCTATTCCAGATCCATGATCTCACCCGTTAACTTAGAAACAAAACACTTAAACTCTTATAATCTCCCCGTTTATGATTTTTAAGTAGTTTAAATTTATGCTCACAAGAATTCTTTTCTGGGTCCGCCCCTGTAACAAGGGCATACTTAGTGGTGGCATATACTTAGTGGTGGCTGTTGTCGCTACCAAAAGCGTCACAAAAGTTTAATCATGACTCATCGAGCCTACTTTATCTCTTTGAGCTTGTCAGACTTTCTATGTCAACAAAAGATCCGAACAAGTTTGAGAAAAATCTCGGCTCGTGATAGATTACAAACCACTTAACGAGTTCTTCATTGATGTTAAGTTCCCACTCTCGAAGAAAAGTGTTTTGTTTGCAAACCTCGCCAAAGCAAAGGTTTTCTCGAAGTTTGATCTAAAATTTGGATATTTGCAATTGGGTATTAAACTTGAAGAACGCCATAAGATGGCCTTCTGTATACCCGACCAACACTATCAGTGGACGGTCATGCCTTTTGGACTCAAGACTGCTCCATCGCTTTTTCAAAAGACGATGATCCAGGTTTTCTATCCACTGCTTGACCAGACCTTAATCTATATCGATGATATCCTCCTATATTCAGCATGTCCAAGATCACATCTACAGCTACTCCAACGTTTTGCGGATATTGTCTATGAGCACGGAATAATGCTCTCTACACGAAAGATGGTTATTGGACAATCCTCAATCGATTTTCTTGGAATGGAGATTCGCCAAGGAAAATACCAACCACAACCACATGTGGCCCAAAAGATTTTTGATTTTCCAAAAGAAGAATTATCAAAGATGTAAGTGCAGCAGATTCTCGGCCTCATCAATTACATCCGAGATTTTATTCCTCACCTATCAGATATCCTGCAACCCCTGCATGCTTATTTAAAGAAAGATTCTCCACCTTGGTCGTCTGTACAGCAAAGGGCGATTCAATAGTTAAAAGAAGTGGTCAAGACATTGCCACCTCTCAAGATTCCTGACACAGGAAAATGAATCTTGCAGACTGACGCCAGTGATGAATTTTGGGGTGCATGCCTTATTGAAGAACTAGCTGGTGAACGACACGTGTGTGCCTACAACAGTGGAGAATTCAGACAAAGTGAGAAGCATTATCACTCCACCTAAAAAGAAGTTTTGGCCGTAAAAATAGGAATAGAGAAATTCCAGCTCTACCTCATCGGTCATCAGTTCACTGTGGAAATGGATATGTCAGCTTTTTCCAGAATGCTAAACTTCAAACAGAAGACACTTCCAAATGCACAGTTGTTTCGCTGGCAATAGTGGTTCCTCCAGTTCTCTTTTGAAGTTAAGCATATAAAAAGAAGCTCCAACACCCTGACAGACATACTGAGTCGACCTCCGAAGCCAAAGACGCTCCCTTTGATGACTGTCCTTCTCCACACCTATGAAATGGCCACTCTCCCATGCAACTATGATCAAGAGACTCTGGACGCGCTCATAAGACACGACATTGATGCTCGCAAGGCTCTCGCATCCTACGATCGCTAGGTAGAAGCAGGTTTCAGACCCATGTTCGACAAGAAGACCAATCTCCCGGTAGACATCAATAGGTTCGAATATGACTCCTTCACTTTCAAACGTGTGCATCGTGTGTATCACTACCATTGTGCACTCATTACAAGGTACGGATTTGACGATTGCCCAGTTCAGCCAGTTGGGATTCACCCACAGTATCTCTTTGCCCATCTCTTCCATATCCCGGACCTATGCAAGTTTGCAGCTGAAGCACTATGTTTCTTCTGGTACCTATGCTCCATGCACACGGTGGGTATTATCTTCAACATACCCATGCTCTATCAGCTCCTCGCCAACAACAAAAACTTCCCACGCTCCCAGGATTTTTACAAGTCAGAAATCTTGACGTTCCTGACCTGGTTCGACTCTCATTGCTCTTGGATAAAGAAGCTAAAAGACTTCTTCCATGAGGTAAACCCTCATATTACCAGCAGTCACCTTCATCTGATCCTCTCCAGTCTCACGCCAGACTCTGCATCTACTCTCAGTGAAACTTCACACGTCATCTACTTCTTCAACAGACCGATCACGCTCAAAAGAGACCCAAAGATAGACGAAACACAATACATCATTGCTCCTGAACATCACAAGTACAAGGTCTTCCACTATGATCTTTCTCAGTTGGCCTCTGTTCATCCAGATGAGTACAGGAGGTTCCTGCATGACGTCTTCCGGTGGAACCACACTACAATGACCATGGACGTATGGCCACATCTTCAAATGCGTTGGCCATCATATCCGGTCGATTATCAAGAATCATTGGACGAATCATACAAGGGTTTTGAGACTCCTCAAGAAGTGGCAATCACTTACGCTTTTCATGGAAAAGCGATGGCTACAACATGTGCATTTCCGACTCCATCAAGGCCGATGACACTCTTCCAGAATGCACAGACACAGACAATGACGATCGGTGACACTACCATGAATTCCGTAGATGATTCGCAGTGCTTGGATGACATGTAACGTCATCATGAGGACCGAAACGGAAATATTAAATAAGTTGAAATACTTAAGGAATAATATGTCATTTATGAAAGATATTTTAGGGCAGGATGATGTCATCAATGATGTAATAGATGATGTCATCAATGATGTAATAGATGATGTCATGGCTAATGTCATCTTTTTGTCTTTTCTCCATGGCTTCCCTATATAAGGAGCCATCCTGTAATATACAAATCAAGCTTGAGAAATTCACTACTTTCTCTCTCAACACATCTTCCATCCTCTCTCTTCTTATGAGTTTCTAAGTTCCAAAAGTTTTTGTTGGGAAAGAGATGAAGCAAGAGGTGTTCATCATCTGTCTGCCATCCAGCACCCTCTACACTTCATATATTTGAAGACAAATAGTGACTTCAGAGTCGCCATCTATCTTCAAACATGTGGCGCATAGACAGACTCTGTCACCGCAATGCCCGATGGCCGGAAAGTCATAGCATAATACGGTTTGCACTCTTATTCTAGTACGTCCTTTGTAAAGAGATAAGTTTCCCTCCTTCCAGGTCCAAGGGTATGTTGTGCCCATGAGAAGGCAACATGTCGGGTGCCAGTTCGCTCGACCAGGTCCAAAGGTATAATTCACCCATGAGAAGACAACATGCCAGGTGTCCTTTTATCTAAGTTATGTTGTGGGTTGTATGGCATGTATGTAGTTCTCCAGTGGGTATCTCCTATTCTATGGTCTGAGCTTGAGCGGCTTAAGGCATGTATGTAGTTCTCCGGCATGCATCACCTGTTCTCTGGTCTGAGTATGTCTGTTCTCTAACTCGTACTAGAACGGGAGCAGTTAATCTTATTATGATGTGTGATTCTGGGGGATGGGACGTTTGCATATATGATCTATCGGTGTCATCCCAGAATGTGTAGGTTTGGTGGGATTAACATCTTCATTTTTCTTGAATGGTAATTCAATGAAGAACTTCTGGTTTTGCCAGAATGGATGGGAACACTTTTCCATAAAAGCCCTATGCGAGTCGGCACAGGATCTATCGACAAGGAGTTGCATGATTGATCCAAAAATGTCATCTAGGAATGGCGTGGCATCATTAATAGAATATAATCTTGGAGTTTCAATCCATGGCAAGAAAAATCCTTTGACTTGTAGTCCTTTTTCTATCCATCCAACATTCTTAAACTTGCAGATTAGATCAAATCCAATGATTGAATCTCTTTCTAGAGTAGGGGTACCATATACTGATGCTACCATGTACTTGTTTGGTGATAGGCAAATCCTGACAGGTTTGCTGATCTTTTGACAATAGAAGTACTCTCTAGAAGCTTCTTTGAATCTTACTTGCCAGGGCAACCACATGTGATCTAGAAAGATCGCAGGGTTGGTAATGGTATAAGAGGCTCCAGTATCAAATAGTGCAATAACTGGTATTGGTTTTGCATATTTATCCGTCAGTATGGATACTTTGGCCTGTGGAGTAATAGTTGCTGAGAAAACTGTTATGTCGGCTGTTGAAACCACTGGATCCGGAGCTTTTATGTGGAGTGTAAGAATAGATCCGTCAGAGTCAGATGAATATCCATCAAACGTGAAAGTCACGTAAGCTTCATTTTCGGTCTTAGAGAAAAGGGATTCAATATCATCATCCTTCAGATCTGCACCGGTAACCTTGGTGATGACATTAACGATCCTTCACCTTTTCTTGGAGCTCTTGTTAGGACATGCTTTGGCAAAGTGTCCTTTTTTCCGGCATATGAAACACCTCTTTGACTTGCTTGAGTTCTGTTTATAGAGAAATAACCTTTTCGTGCGTCGGGATCTGTACTTCAGGGAAAAACGTCAATGATGACGTTTCTTCCTTGTCGAGCAACTGCATGTGTTTTTGCTCTTACACTTTATCAGAAGATCTGGACAATCACATACTTTGTCGAGTGTGGAACTTGCTCGATCAAACTCTTTGAAGAACCTATGATTCTCACACATCCTTTGGAGGGCTATGATAAGGATCTGATGTAGCCTTCCAAACGAGAAATCATTTAGTGACCTTCCATGCTGTTGTATAAGCCTTAACATTTCCTGTCCAATGGTTTCTGGAACCGAATTTAAGTAGGCTTGTTTCAGATTATTATCATCATACCTGGTCTGGATTATGTAGTACCTTTGCATCATGAGTTGGAAATGATGTTCAATATCCTTTCGGTTGAATGAGCAGCATTTCATCTTAAAGTATTCTTCACGGGCGATGTTTAAGTTGTGCTAGTGTTCTCCAATAAACTCGTTGCGCAGGATACCCAGGAATACATCAATATCCTGGATATTTTGTAATTCTACTTGCCGATATGGCCCGAGATGAATATACCATTCTTTGAGTGATCCTATCATAGAGGCAATGAATGCTGCGATCACTTTCTGTATTGTAGCACCTTCGTGTTGTAATTGCACTTGGCACCAGGCTTGCATCTCGATGATTCT
Source organism: Daphne laureola (assembly GCA_038382905.1). Taxonomy (NCBI): domain Eukaryota; kingdom Viridiplantae; phylum Streptophyta; class Magnoliopsida; order Malvales; family Thymelaeaceae; genus Daphne; species Daphne laureola. The sequence continues at coordinate 13,808 of JBBYHH010018027.1, forward strand.
GTTATGCCATTGTGATGGTGGTATATCGTCGAGAGTGAACCTGATTTTTGGCAGTGACCAGGTAGGAGTAACGTTGACATATTCGTATTCTTCATCTCCTCATTCCGTAACTCTTGGTTCCGATTCTGAAGCGTCGTGTGGTGCTGTTTGAGGGTGACTACTGGTCTGGGTAGAGTCTGTCGCTAATGAAGACTGCGGATCTTGTGCTTGCGGCATATAGAATTCATCGGTAGAGGATGTATCTGTTGATGATGCAATTTGTTCTTCTAATGAGGATGAATCTTCACTGCCAGAATCTAGGTCAATATGAGTAGCGAAATGTGACTCTCGTGTTGTCATATTGAGTTGATGATTTGGGAGACTAGCAATTGGATTATTATCTTACATCATCATGGCATGTTGGTCACGTGTATTAATTCCCATGGGTTTGGGATAAGCAGGTGGCGTGAACGACCTCCGATATACGTGTCTGGGATCGACTTATTTACCTTTTTGCTGCCACTATCGCTTTTGCCTGATTTTTTATTCCCATTCTTATGGGGTGAACAAAGTTCTCGTATTACCGAACATAGGCTCATTTGTTGACAGGGATAGTGACCGTGATTGTAGATGGTCGTATGCCGAGAATACTGAGGTTCGACAGAAATATGGAGGATCTTGGCTTCGGGACTTCTGGATCGCCTCAAGCTATTGTTTAAGATGGACAATCTCCTTTTCTTGGGCGCTGAATGTCTTTGACTGGGAAATCAAGCCAAGAATCTCATTGTGCAGATAGTCTATCTGTTGTTGGCATTGAATTAACGGGTCAATAACCATGTTGTCGAGCTTGTTTTCTAGATGCCGTTGTTGCTGGTCAATCTTCTGGAGTAGACTATTTTGGGTCATCATATTGGAAGATTGCCAATTTAAGACTTGTTCTGCTGCAGTTGTATCTCATTTTTTTATTTCAGAATCAATCATCGATGGCTGTGGGATCTTCCATGCATGCCTCGTATTTGTCTTTGTAACTTTGAAGCTGAGAGGAGGAAAATCGCCGTCTTTCATAGCAAAAGTGTTGATTTGCGGCTCTTGTGGTTCTTACAACTGGAGCGTCACAAGTGTCTGGCGATAGTATGGATGATACTTGAGCTGTATGGCTGGATCAAGGCGAGGAGTATGCGGTGTAGAAGTTATGCTCATTTGGCATGACCGCTTGTTAGTAGAGTAGAGGACATAATAGTTGAACTTCCCTGAGGGTTCTCCTAATAGTCCAACCTCGGGATCTCCAGCTTCGTATCTGTCTTTCAACCTTCGTTGCGAAGATTGCTTCCTGTCTGTGAAGTCATCATTTTGTTCGTTCTCACAATGTTTACAATCATAGACATCAAAGTATTTATGGCCTGTTTCATCTTGGAACTGATAGATTGGGGAGCCATCAGAGTTGAATGCTTCAATGGGCACCAGACATGGTTCCTGATCGAGTGTGAAAGTAAGGACAGCTGGTGTAGAAAAAACCTTAGAATCTGTTGGATCTTGATCTTTGGGGAAGAATATTTCTACTTGTCCTTTATTTCGGTTCAGGAATACTAGTGATGTTGACTATACGGGCTCAGCTTGTTGGTGCAGGGATTCGTAACTTGTGACCCAAGACTCAGGGATTAGCTTCTATAGTTCATCTCTTGGAATCTGCTTTGGGACATATGTAATATTTGGCACATGGGTCGTATGCACCAACAGATATAAGACATCATTGTTGATTTTGGGCATTGCAAAATCGAGAGCATGATTTTGTACCCTGTATGCCATCTGGTTGTGGAGAGTAGCTGCATGTGTCGTGGCAACTTGCTCTGCACCCGTAAGCTGTAGTTGAATCTTCAAGACTGTCAATAAGTGTTGATCTTGTAGTGTCATGCAGAAGTTAGGGAAGAAAGTGGCCAATATAGTATGAGTGTTTAAAGTTGTTTCCACCGTACCGATACATGCATGCTTATAATGCTTATACCTGGTATTGAGTAGTGCTAGCCGTGCTGTGACTGGTAAACATTTTCTTACATGGTATGTGAGGGTGAGTCTGACCGCACCGAAATGAAGGTGGGTAAAACCTTCTGCCAACCACTAGCGTGGTAGAGATGACAGAATCTCTAATGCCACGTATTGTTCCTTACTGGTTGCCGGGAGTGGGTGTTGGTCAAACTTGGTAGCCTGAACGTATTCCTTTACCGCCTTGCGGGAGGGAGCGATAACATTCTTCATAGTCGACGTAAGTGTATGATGAGGCTTAGCAAAAGCTTTGTACGGGTTGATCAACGGAAGGCTTGTAAGGGGAACTTTATCATCATCGGAGAGGTACTTGAACTCACAAAGGGAATCGAGATTATTTGTAGAAGAGAATCGAGAGGAAGAAGAGGGAGTAAGTGTAGAAGTAGTCATATTTTGAGAAGTCGTTCTAGTTGGTTGGAGGAATCCACAAGGAGATACTTATCATCTTTCCGCAGGATCTGATATGAAAGAACACATTTGGCTCTGATACCATATATGCAAACGTCCCGTCGACCGGAATCACACATCGTAATAAGACTAACTGCTCTCGTTCTAGTACGAGTTAGAGAAGAGACATACTCAGACCAGAGAACGGGTGATGCGTGCCGGAGAACTACATACATGCCTTAAGCCGCTCAAGCTCAGACTAGAGAACATGAGATACCTGCCGGAGAACTAGACACATGCCATACAACCCACAACATAACTCAGATAAAAGGGCACCTGGCATGTTGCCTTCTCATGGGCGAAGTATACCTTTGGACCTGGTCGAGCGAACTAGGTGTTGGGATACCTGAAGCTCGAACTCGAGACCTGTTACAAGTGTCCACAAGAGCATTGACCACTATGCCAACCACTCAGGATGTATAATAGATTTCTTACTAAAAACTATAATAAAAAAAATATTAGGTCAACAAAGCCCAAATCTTAGAATTCATGTGTGTGGTTATGCAGTGTCATTCA
>JBBYHH010018138.1:1087-16782 GCA_038382905.1 Daphne laureola
ATGTAAAGCGACCGACCAAACCTCTCATTTTCATCCCATGTGGGACATGAGAGAACTCAGTATGATCATATCCCCAAAATAGGGGGTTCAGAATAGTTTCTCATTTTTATAAAGGACACCAATGTTTATATCAGATTGATTTTGAGAGGTATATATTATCCACTTTAACTATAGTAGATTTCACGATTTTACCTTACACCTCTTAAAAATTAGGGGAGACTTGTGATATACTCCCTTAATCCCTGCACATGTTTAATTTTTAAAATTATATTTATCTCAAATTTTTACAATAAAGAATCTGTTAAAGTATTTTTTAAAATAAATATTTTAGAATTTTAAGAATTTATCTATATATACATATTTTTTTTAAAATATTTTAAAAAATTATTCCTTTAAAGACAATGATAAAAATAAAAAATGAACATATGTAACTAATAAGAAAGAAAAGAGTATAAAACAACCAAACCACTCAAATACCTTCTCGTATGGGTCCTATGGCGAACCACGGTACTGCAGATAATTTCATCCAATTAGAACAAAATTGTCTCAAACATGCCATTGTCCACCCTCTTTCTTGCATATACTTTCGGAACAAGAAAATTAAGATCAGTATATGAATATCCCATATTCGTATATGCAAATCTGCCTCTAAATGGATGTCTGTTAAATTTTGTGTAACTATGTATAGCTGTTAAAATACTGCAAGTGAAATCAATACATTGAAAATATTTATTACTTTTTTTACAAAATCATTCAATCACATTAATATGATTACCAATATGTTTCAGTATAAAAGTTAATATCTGATACATTAACGATAACAAATATTTTTTCCATCATCATTTTTAATAAATAGGAGAGTCCACATATTTATTTTAATAATAAGAATGGTCCATAAAATTATTTCAATTAAAAGATAATGATAAAAAAAATATTTTCTACGGTCCGGTATCAAATATTAACTCAAATGTAAAACAATCCCCATCCATCCACAACAGTGAACTATTGATATAAAAGTGTAAATATCTAAAACAGAGGGGTACAAACTGTACATTCCCTTAAACCTCAAGGCTTCTTTTTGGGATTTTGGATGTACGTGGTTACTCTGAAAAAAGTAACTGACTTTTGATTTCTGTAAGCAAGAATATGGAAAGCCAGAATTTTCTGGTTAATTACCAAAAAAACATGACAAAATCCAACCCGAAAAGGATTAATATCACAGACGGCAAGAAATCTGAAGGAAAGCTATTGAATTTTTTAAGCCGTGAAATGATTCTGGATTGAACAATCTTCCTTAACGAGACGTTTGACTTTCCCTCCAAAAGTTCTTTTTATGTGATTGTTAGATGTTAGATTCTTCTTCTTCTTTAAAGATCCAAAACAGCTCTCTTGTCGGAAAATTCTCAGAGCTGTTTCAGAAATGTGGGGTTTTTCCCAGTGGTGTGTGTGGACAGTCCTCTTGCTGGGTTTGCTCTGTTTCGTACATGGAACAGAGCATTGCAGAAGAGTGCTGAAAGTTGACAGAGACGGTCGTGGGAACTTCACCAGCATTCAATCAGCCATAGATTACGTCCCCAAAGGAAATGCGAACTGGGTTTGTATCAAAATCTCTGCAGGAACATACAGGTTTGTTGTCTGATAAGTGAAGTGAAGTGGTCTCTGTTTTTGGGGTTTATGATTTTTGTTGGTTGTTTGGTTACAGGGAGAAGGTTTTAATACCGTACAGTAAGCCGTATTTAATCCTCAAAGGATCTGCAAAGAAGAGGACTTTTGTTGTTTGGGGAGATCATTTGTCACTTGCACAGAGCCCAACTTTTTCCTCTTTAGCTGATAATATTGTCGTCAAATCTATCACCTTTGTGGTAATTTAATTAACACCAAAAAAGTAACATTCTTTAATAATAAAGGTTACAACTTTGAAAATTGAAAGACTGAATTTTTTGGTATTCACCAGAACTCTTATAACAGTCGGGGAAGCAAAAACCCTCGGACGCCGGCGGTGGCGGCCATGATCGCCGGTGACAAATCCTCGTTTTACAAGTGCGGGTTCTCCAGCGTGCAAGACACTCTGTGGGACGGACAAGGCCGGCATTACTTCTATCGGTGCACAATTCAAGGAGCTGTTGATTTCATCTTTGGTAACGGTCAGTCACTTTATGAGGTAATTATACCCAATTGAACTTTACAACTTGTTCATTGTGAATTTCGTTTCTTTAGCCGTTTTCCTCAAGAAAGTTGACAACTTTGGTTGTGAAATCATGTGTTTTTTATGTGTAGAGTTGTTCGATAAATGTGATCGGCGGTGAACTGGAGAACGGTGTGGTCGGGTTCATAACGGCGCAGGGAAGAGAGGGGCCGGAGGAGAAAAATGGGTTTGTGTTTAAGAGTTGTAATGTTTTTGGAAGTGGTTCAAGTTTCTTAGGGAGGCCATGGAGAGCTTACTCAAGAGTGTTGTTTTACAACTCAAATTTCTCCAAGGTTGTTCAACTCCAGGGATGGCAAGCTTGGAATTTTGCTGGACATGAGTAAGCTCTCCATTTTTTTTTTTTGGTGTTATATTCATATTAAAATCTTTATTCAAATTAAAATTTTCCATATTTGTAGAATACAAGGAATGATATGCAACACCCAAAGAGGAGTTGGATCATCTTTTCCTAATTCTGTGTCCTCTAGGTCATTTGATCAATTAGCAACGTTAGAGAATTATAGAATATTGAATATTATGGGTATTTAAGTAAAAAAAATGATCAAAATTTCTAAAAAATAAAATATTTAAAGATATCTAAAAAAAGAAATAAACACTATTCATTTATGGACAGTATTATTTTCTCAGATAATAATACTAGGTTGACTAGCTATTAAAAAAGTGAAAAAAAAATCTTTATTATTAAATAGTCTCCTGAATTATATTAATTCGTGTATTTTAGTCCCTTAACAATAAAATATGTCAACTCAGTCCATGAATTATGTAAGTTCAAACACTTTAGTCCTTTAACTCGGTAACTCACTCAGTGAGACTCTGATGGTGTTAGTTTTTTGACAGATTGACGACCTATTTGTAGAAATTTAAAGTATTTTATTGCAAATATTTAAGTTCAAAACTTCAAGGGGCTGTAGTGGTCAGCCTTATTCTTCTGCTCAACCCGACCCACTCATCCAGAAAATCCAGTGACACGATATTTTTGTTAGATCTGATAGATTTAGGGACTTTGGGCATAAATTAGAAAGAATTTTGATCATAATAGACATTTTCTTTAAGGTCAACTAATATTGATACAGTTAAAGGGATAAAGTGTTTGATAGTGGATAGTTGAGGGACTGAGTTGATACATTTTATAGTTTAGAGATTAAAGTGATTAAATCAGTATAATTCAATTCAAGTAACTATATGATAATAAAGCAAAAAAAAAAAAAAACAGATAATAGGTGTTTGTAACCGATCATCACTATGGTTTACTACTCGCCTCTCGAAATACAACTTAATTAGCGTTACAAACAAATTAATTTAGCCTTGTCATTTATGCAAATGGGTCCATTTGTTAAGTATTCAATGTAATTTCGTTTCTTAATTATTATCAACTAGCTAGCTATCTTCATTCCATTATAAAAGTAACTACAGATACAGAAATTATATATATATGCATCCAGATGGTATGGTATGGTATATATGTATTTGTTTACATTAAAAGAAATAAGAAAACTGTACATGATTAGTGCATATATACCATAATGGACTGGATTTGGTATATTGTACTCCATTTATAATCGAGTCAGAATTATTGCATGTAAGAACTCAAAAGTCAAAGAATGTATTAATTATAACGTACGTGCAGATTGGTATAATTGTTTGCGAATAATATTGCGTGTTGGAGTCTGTATGTACTTTGTGTGAGTATGGTGTGTTCGGCCTATCAGAATATGTAATAATTTGGATAACTTTTTTTTTGTTTGAAATGGACAGGAATAAGCTAACTTTCGCTGAGCACGGCAACTTCGGGCCAGGATCGGATACATCGCAGCGGGTGAAATGGGAGAAGCAGTTGAGTCAGCAAGAGTTGCAGAAACTAACCAGCATCAGTTTCATTGATGACGGCGAAGGATGGCTTCAAACCCAACCCACATAGTTAATAAACCTTTTTCGTCTTACCTATTTTCCTTTACAAAAATGTATAATGAAAGAGATAACTATATATTATGAGACAGGGAATATTGTGTAGTGTCACCATGTTCTTCTGATCTCTCGTTAAAAACCAGTGACCGATCAAGGAATTTTTTATATGTAGGGCCTACGTTTTTTCTTATTTCTTAAGGTTTAGAAGAAAAATAAAAAACGATGTGATGCTCGCTACGGCTCCTGGCCAGTGTCGCCGCCGTCGATTAGGATGCGTCTGGTGCCTTTTCGACGGCGAGCTTAGAGATTTGGAGGAGAACTGTGCCTGTCTTTTCCTTTTAGGCGGTTTCGACGCTGACAGTTCCATGGGGTTGGCGATCGGCTCGCGCTTCTGGTGTCGTCCTAGGTGTGGGTTCGTGGCTGTGGGTCGCCCTCATAGGATGGTTCTAGCGTGGGGCTTCTCAACCTGGTGTGGCGCAATGGGGTTGGTGGCTGGAGAAGAGGCCCGAGCGGTGCCGGTGCGTGCTGCGCCGTTTCTGCACAACGGTGCCTCCGCCAGGGGGTTTTGCTTCAGCACGGTTGGTTAGATGTTGCCCTCCTCCGCCGGTGCATGCAGGTCTGGTTCGGTGGGATTAGGAGGGGGTTGGTACAGGGGCATGTAGTTCGGATGCTCTCTTTGGATTCACAAATTGGTGCTAGGCAGTTTGGTGGCTATGTTTGTGGCGTAAGAGTTATTTGGTGTAGCGGTGGGTGTGTTTCTTGGGTTTTTTCTGTCAGCAAGACTCATCTGGATGGTTTCTTGGAAAGAGGTGGGAAATTGTCGATGTCAACGTGTTGTTGGTGCATGGGTGAACTGCAGATGCGTTGGAGTAAGTCTTTTTCGGAAAGGAAAATGATATGGCGGAAGGGCTCGAATCGATGCCCAACAGGAAGAGACGCATGAACTGGTAGGGAGCGACGATGCTCCTTGCCTGGCTCCATGAGTCTTATGGTCATGGATGGTTGGGGTGTGAAGTCCGACCCAACCATTTGTACTATGTTACGGACTTGGGGTGATCGACGGACGGAGATACTTTGCTGGTTTGTGATGTGTGGTTTGTGTAGGTGTGATATTTTGTATGTTTGTGCTTTCCGAGTTTCCTTGCAGGGAATAGATTCTTTCGGATCCGCATTACGTGGCTTCAGTGGAGGAGGATGAAAGTCTCGAGCGGTTTTGCGAATGCTGCGGATGGATCCTTGTATCAAGGCATATGATATTTGGAAAGGACTTGCAAACAAAAGCATCACCTGAGATCTTACATCACTTATTGGTTCTATTATCTTTTCTGTCTGGTGAACCTATTATTTTTTATTATTGTCCTTAGTAATTTGCTTTGTTTGGAACTTGATTTTCCATTAACCTTAAGTTTATGGGTTAGTAGGTTTTCTTATTCAGGAGTTTCTCTCTCATTGACTTTAAGTTTGTGGGAGTGTAAGTGGATTTTTGCTCGTGACCTGTTAAAAGTACCAGTAAGTGGTAGATGTGACTGGGGGTCCATCCCCCTATGTGGTTGTTATCTACTTTATTCGCGAAATTATTCCCCGTAAAAAAAAGATTTAGAAGATAAATCAGTTAGTGTTTGGGGGAAGGGAAGGGTATCCATTACATGATATTTAATCATATGGATTATTTAATTTCAAATTATATAGTCTTAACTTACTTCAAAGTTGAATGTGAAATAATATTTTAGATGAATTTGAACTAGATAATGAAATACTTCAACTATTGTTTTTTTTTATACAAAGGGATAAGAGGTTGAGAATATTTGAGACTCGAATTCGAGACCTCTACAAATATTCTCAGGAGTATGACCACTAAGTCAAGTGATCGGGACACTTCAACTATTGATCATTTATTTAAAATACCGTGACAGAATATTTTAACTATTTAAAATAATAATTCTTATTTGTATGAGAAAGGTATTTTATGTATTTATTAATGATTACCCATGTTATAAATGTTTATGACTAATTCTAAACATTTTATCTGAACTTTAAGACTCATATGACAAAATAACTAAGTTTGTGACTAAAGTATAAAACTATTCATAATTAGTAAGACCCACACTTATTTACCCATTTTTTCCTCTTATGCTGCATGACTGAGCCTAGGGGTGCTTAGAAAAACCGTAAATCCTCGAACCCGAGCTGCCCCGTGTAATCCGAAATCGAAAAACTCGAGATTCGTGTTATCCGAAAACCGAAAAAACCAAGTAGTCACAGGTCAGTTTTGGGTTATTATTTGGTAACCTACGAGTACCCACCCCGCATATACTACTACTATTTACAAACTACTACTATTACCCGCGTGTATCCGCCCGACCCGTATATTCCTACTTTATTTCCTATTTTTCCATTCATACTTACTACTGCTATTGCGTGCATATTCTTTGTGGATTTGGTGATTTGGTTATATACTTGACTACTTATTTATAATATTAAGAATTGATATAGTAAAAAAAAAATCTTTTAAAAACACATTTTTTCATAATATTAATATTCATTATAATACAGATATCCGAGACCCAATCCGCAAAAACCCATCGTCATGCGGGTCAGTTATGGATAGTAAAATTGGGCATCCGCTCCGCTACATACAAATAATATTTTCTCTAATATCTGCTCGCCCCGTGAACACCCCTAATTGAACCTCCTCCGTGTCCTGTTTCATTTTTGTATGTCAAATGTAGCCTAACCCTTGAACTAGTTACTTTTGTTCAAAATAGTAACTATACTTTATTTATATCAGAAAATACTACCACTATAGCTATAATTTGTAACGTTCCCCAGTGTGCCCCCATTGTGGGTCCGCCCCTGCTGAAAACGCTATTATCCGGCTTCTTGATTCCTTTCGAAGAAATATTTTGGTTTCGTGAAGGTTTGGTTAAGGTTGTGTTGGGACCTTGGATTTTTTAGGAGAAAAGATAGAAGATACGAAGAGTAGAGGGAGATAGAGAGAGTTAGAAGATGCTCTCACCTTTAAATACATTAATAAACTACAATAAAATACCCTAAAATACCATTGGGAGGATCCGTAACAAATTCTTTTGGGGCGGATCCAAGGACGGGAAAGGGAACACTTGGATTGCTTGGGATCATGTTATGTGCTTAAAAGAGGAAGACGGTCTTGGTATAGGAAGTCTTTGGGCTAAAAACAAAGCGCTCTTGATCAATTGCTTGTGGCGTTTTAGGATCCAACCATCAACTTTGTGGGTGAAAGTAATCAAGAGTATTCATGGTGAAAATGAGATCTTATCAGCAGGCAGAAATATGGAAGCCAATGGTGTTTGGGAAGAAACTAACAAGGCTGGTTTGGAGATAGATGATGTTGGCATATCTTTTTCGGACTTTTTTCATAGAAAACTTGGAACATTCATTTCTGGAAGGATACATGGATAGGTGATGTTCCGCTCGTTGAAAAATTCCTCTGATTAGCACATCTTGAACATAATCTTGATTGTAAAATTGGTGATAGGGTTTTGTGGTCTTCAAATGGTTGGTCTTGGAACTTTAGATGATGGCTCCAGCCTAGAGGAAGGGCATCAGAAGAGCTGGAGAGTCTAATACTTGTGGTTTCTTAGGGAAGGGGATAAAAAAGAAAGAAGAAGGGGATGACAAAATGGAGACGAGATCAGTTCTATGAGAGGAGGGATTTTGGGTTCGATTGCGGAAAAGGGGGTCGAATGAAGAGAGGGAATAAAATTTAGATTTGGACGATTTGAGGATTGGAATAAAATTAGGGCTTATGGGAAAGTTGAACTGGAATTTGATGGAGAATCAGAGGAGCTGCTCATCAAGGTTGATAGCTTCAGTTTCCAAGTGGAATTAGAAGCACAATTAATCTTGCTGCTCATTAGGATTATCTTTAGGAACCATCATGCCTACCTTCCTTACACGACAGCTATTCTCTGAAACTTGTCTACTATTTTTTTCGGACCCAATCATGATAGTTTTTCTGAAGTATGTCTCTTTTGATATTAATGCATGATTGTTTGTAAACTTCCTCTATTGCTTGACTACTTGGTATTCTTTGTTGCATGAAGGGAAAGCATGAAACCTTAAAGAAAAGTTTCATGTAAAATTTGGCGGCGTAATTAAGCGCTAAATAAGTGCAAGGTCTCGGGATAAGGGGGGAGAAGCCCGAATGCCCAGTTCCCCGAAGTCACCAAGCAAAAGCCCTAGATGACCTAGATGAGATAGAAGGCCTTGACTAATCAATCGCTAGTACATGAGGACAGGGAAAAGCTCCTTCACATCATCGTCGAACCACGACATTATCTCCCGAAGGCGAGCATGAAAGGCCTTATAATTTTCCCGGGCCTCTTTATTTTTCAGGAGGCGAGTGAGAATCTTCACACCGATGAGATCCCCAACCTTCCAAGCCGTCTGAAGCTTTCAAGAAGGGTCCAACTCCATGAAGAAGAGCTCTCGGTGCCATCCTTTGCGATTTATGGGCAACCCCCAAGCGAAGTTGTATTTTATTTTAGAAGTCCCCTGAGGACCGAAGTAATAAAAACAATTCCGAGCTTTCGACATAACCTTGTACTCCCTCCGTCCCTATTTAATTATTACATTTGACTTTTGAAATTTTATTTTGATTCAATATTTTACTAGGGTGCAATCCCAAATACCCTGCATAAGACGAGAAAGGCATTCACATAAGAATAGGTATTCGAGGTGAATTGGCTGACCGCTACCTCATGGGACGCCACTAGCTCCCTCAAGAATGCCAGAGAAGGAAATCTGAGGCCACACTCTAGTTGAGCCTTGAAAATTATCATGTAACCAGCCACAGGCTTATAAACGTGGCATTCGGGGCTAGGTGCCCGCGTCTGAATGGTATGAGACAAAAAAATACAAAGGCTGCTACTTCCTTATGAGGGGACACTAAAGACCATGTTGGAGTTAAAATGACGATTCACGTGTGGGATTTGTAGATGTTAACTGCATCGTCCAAGGCGGTGACCAATGCGAGAGATAGTGGGCCGCCGGGACGGAGAGAGGCTGCGGGGATATGAGGAGTGAAAGCACAAAATGAGGCTGGAACAGCGACCCGGGGTGAGAAAACGGCAGCTCCGGCGACGGGAGTGCCTGAGAATGACCTTCGCGGCTAGGGTTAGCAAAAGCATCACGCTTTTGTTGACATACATATTTTTAAAGTAAAAAATTATATAAATATAATTTTGACAAAGAACTCCGATTGTTCTTTTCACTTCAAACCCCGAAAATCTCAGGATCAGTCCTGCCCTCACCGCCTCACCTTGCAAGGTTTTCATCATAAATAAGTTAATTATCATCTTCAGAAAAAGAAAAGGATAAATGATGTTTTCAATGTAAACTAAACATAGCTAATTCCAAACTGGTACTTTTTTTCTTTTTCTTTTTCAGGTTCGCATAACAGAGTGACATGACTTATTCAAGTTTAAACATAATACATTTAGATATTTTAACAGAGATTAATATATTTAAATTATACAGTACATATTATTGAAACATAAGTAATATTTGGAACTCCAGATCTTTCGGTCACTCTATTGCTAGCTAAACTCGAGCTATCGGCTATATGTAAGAGAGGAGTGAAAAATAAGGTGTTAATGTGAATATCCAACAAATAGCATCCTTCTATACAGTAAAAATAATTCTTATAATATTGATGTCAAGAATTGAAATGCTCTGCTCCATCTCATATAAATTACAAAATTCGATATTTGAATGGTTCAAAATTAATTATGATACTTCTTATGTTCCTTTTTTATTATAACATTTTCCTTTTCTGAAATGTTCTAAATATTTGCGACATGTCCTTTTTAAGTAAATTTTTCTAAACAATTTTACAAATTTATCCTTTCATTTTTTTTTTTTTTTTTTTTTTTTTTTTTCTTTTCTGATTGGATCCCATCAACTCAACCCACCCCACTAACCCATTTCTTCTTTTATGTTTCGTATTATCTGATCTAATATCACTAATCTCACTCATACCTCTACTCAACTATTTTCTTTTTAAAGAGTAATTTTATCAAAATTAGACATATTTCTACTTACATTAATTATCGTATCATATCAATATGTTTCTAAAATTAAGGAACAAAACTAGTATTTTCTTAATCATCTACCAAATTTACCACTTAATCATCTACTTTAAAAGTTGAATCCCACTAAACTTTCTTTTTCTTTCTTTTCAAGTTCGAGTAAAATTGTGAAAATATACATATACAACTACTCATATTAGTTAATCTTAGTAGTAAAACGCTACTATTATAGGACGAAGGGAGAACTATAGATTCTCATGTAATGAGTTTTTACTCTTTTGAATGTAGTATATTGTAGTTAAGCTAAATATAACGTGGAGTGTAGCACACCGATTGATTGCTTGGAATCGGAGGCGGAGGAGCAACCAGAATTCGTTCGATCGATTGTTCGTCCGATAATTTCTTTGGGTAAGAAGGTGTCGGTGGCGCCAGAGGCTGTATCGGTTATGCCGGCGATGATCTTAGGTATCCAATCGGAATCGAGGAGAGGTAGTTGGGCGGACTGCTCAGGTGTGGATATGTTCAAGAAGTGCGAGGAAGCACAGTTGCGCATCAACCAGCCTGTAGGTTTCACGTTAGTGTATGACCAGTCAGTCGAAGAGGTGGATGAGGTTGTGCTCACGGATGATGAACTAGATGAGGGTTTGGGTCAGTGGAAGTTCACGATTGTGGCGAGTGTTCCTGGTACAGAGGTCATAAAGGAAGCGTTAGAAAAGTTTATTCAGGCCAAGTGGAAACATGTTGTGGCCCCTGTGGTCACAAAGCAAGCAGGAGTTTTCCTGCTAAGGTTTCATTCAGAAGAGGATATGCAAGCGATTCTGGATATCCCAACCAATTTTGTTTTTGACCGGCCATTGTTGATGAAGCAATATGTGGTAGGTATGAAGCTTGGCAAGTGTTTGTTTTCGACTACACCTATGTGGATTCGTTTCCCTGGCCTTGGCTTGAAGTATTGGACTCCGCGTATCCTTGGAAGGATTGCTAGCAAGGTGGGGAAGCCATTATTAGCAGACCCTGCTACAATTCAGAAAACCAGATTAGGTGCCCTAAGGATTTTGGTGGAACTTCATCAGACTGAATCGATAGTCAAAGAGGTTAGGTTCAAAGTCACGAATGAGGTGATTGTACAGAGTGTTGTGTATGACTAGGCTCTCACACCATGTCCTACCTGTGATAAATGAGGGCATGCCACTGAGGAGTGTGACCCTATAAAGAGGAATGCTAGAAGATGGGGAGCTAAGGTGAATGTGAAGGTTCAGAGAGATGTGGTTCAGGTCCATAAAATAATACCCACCCAACCTGTAAGTAGGGAGGAGGTAGGTAAGCAGGGTACCAACCTTGGATTTCAACAGGCACTGCCTCGAAGGCAGAATCTTGGAAAGGAGAAAGGGGATGTTGTTGATGCCGATAGCTCGAGTAAAGGTAAGAAGGAAGTTAACCCATGCCCCTCTGTTGCTCTGAGTAATCCATTTGCAAGTTTGGGGGTTGGAAATATTAATGAAAATATTATACTGCCTTATTTCACATGATGTGGGGGGCATGGAATGTTAGGGGGCTGAATATGCCTCAAAAGCAGAAAACCATTAGGAAAATTAAAAAGAAATTCTCTCTGGATTTGTGTGTCCTGCTAGAAACTAGGGTGAAGGCTAAGAAATTTGATCATTCAGTTTTTCAGTCATGTTTTGCTGGATGGGAATTTATCAACAATTATTACCATGCTATTAATGGTCGAATTTGGGTTGTGTGGAACCCTAGGGTGTTCAAGGTGGTGCATCTGGAGTCAAGTGATTAGTTTGTACATACTAGAGTAGAGCATATTATGAAGGGTTGGGTGTGTGAGCTAACTGTTGTGTATGCTTCAAATAGCAATGTGCTTAGAGGAGCTCTATGGCATGATCTGAGGGGTGTCCAACCTGCTGGTGATGTGCCCTGGATTATTATGGGAGACTTTAATGAAGTAGTCTGTGTGGAGGAGAAGTTAGTAGCAGGAGCAGTACAAGTGAATGGATCTGGCCTTAGTGAATGTTTTGCTTATCTTGGAGAGTATGATTCTAAGAGCCTTAGTGCTTTCTTTAGATGGTGCAATAATCAGAGTGGTCAAGATAGGATGTATTGTAAGTTGGATAGGGTGTTAGCTAACCCGGCTTGGTTTCAGATGTTTGAAGGGTCATTGACAAAGTATAAAGTGCATGTGGATTCGGATCATACTCTAGTGCTAACACAGTTAAGGGAGGGGTGCACCAGGGGGAGGTCATCATTTAAGTATCTTAATATGTGGAGAAGGCATGATGAGTATGCCAATATTGTGGTTGGGGCATGGACTACACCTGTAGAAGGTAACTCTGTGAGTGTCTTGAGTGCTAACCTGAAATTAGTTAAGAAGTGCCTTCAAGAATTAAGTGTAGAGTTTTTTATGGATATATGTCTCAAAGTTGCTGGGCTGAAAAAGGAGGTGGAGTGTCTGGCTACTATTTTACATTCTGATCCTTTTAATGTGGCAGTGCAAAGGAGAACGGAGCAACAAAAAGTCTTACTGTTTGAGACACGTGCATGTGAGGAAATGTTTTTGGCATAAAAAGCTTCAGCAGACTGGTTGAGTTTGGGTGATTCTAATAATAGGTTCTTCCATGAGAAGGTTAAGGAGAAGAGGTGTACTGTTGTTGTGTCGTGCCTTGTTGATATGGAAGGGCAGAAGCTGGTGGACCCTGAAAAACTTAAGGCTGAGTTTTTAAGAACATTTCAGAATCTTCTGGTGAAATCTGGACCCTTGGGAGGGGAGGCTAAACCTGAAGTAGTCAAAACTGGGCTGAAGATGAATTCTGAGTAGGCATTGCTGTTATGCAGGCCTATCTCATTGGAGGAAATTAAGCATGCTTTATTCTCCCTTGGAGCAGATAAGGCTCCAGGACCAGATGGTTTTACTGCGGGGTTTTATCAGTTTCATTGGGACTTGATTAAAGAAGATATGTTTAAGGTTATCTCCTATTGTCTGTGTAAGGGTAAACTCCCTAAAGCTATGGCTGCTACAACCATCCATCTTATCCCAAAGTCCAGATTTGCTGTTGCTGCTGTTGATACAGATTACATGTCAATTGCTTGCTGTAATGTTGTATATAAAGTTTTGTCTAAACTTCTTACACTGAGAATACAACCTCTTCTGCCTGATCTGGTTAACCCGTGCCAGGGGCTTTGTCAAAGGTAGAACAATTGTTGACAATGTCCTTTTATGTCATGAGTTGGTCAGAGGCTATAATAGGAATGAGGTTTCTAGGCGTATGCTCATTAAGGCTGACTTGAAGAAAGCATATGATTCAGTTTGTTGGGGGTTTTTGAGAAGCTTTTTGCAGCAGATTGGGTTCCCTGAGGAATATGTGTGTTAGGTAATGATGTGTGTGGAGAGTTCCTGGTTCTCCATCAACATAAATGGAGCTTTGGAGGGCTTTTTTAAAAGCAATGTAGGCCTGAGGTAAGAAGACCCTATCTCCCCTCTCTTATTTGTATTGGTAATGGAGTACTTTTCTAGGGCACTGGCTGGTCTGTTTGACAAGAAAGTCCTGCCTTACCATCCGAAGTGTGCTAAATTAAAGCTTTCTCACCTTTTATTTTCAGATGATGTTATGATCTTCACTAAGCCTAGTGTGAAGAATGTGGTAGTTGTAAAGGAATTCCTGGAGGAGTTCTCAGCTGCTACATGTTTGTTTTGTAACCCTCACAAAATTCATATTTTTCTTGCGGGTGTTGGTGGGACACTTGCTGAGCAGGTGTGTGGTGTGCTGGGTATGGAAGATGGTGTTTTTCCTATTAAGTACCTTGGAGTTCCTCTGGTAGGCACTATGGTTTTGGTAGTTCATTGCCAACCGCTGGTTGAAAAGATTTTAGCTCGATTTAAATCATGGACTGTGAGATACCTATCATATGCAGGTAGATTGTAGCCTTTGAAGTTTGTCATCTTTGGCATCCAGAATTATTGGGCACTAATCTTTCCTCTGCAAGGTATTATTCTTAGTGAAATAGAAAAGTACTGCAAGACTTTCCTCTGGAAAGGGACTGTGAAAGCTAGATTTGCTCCTGTGGCTTGGCAACGAGTTTGTTTGCCTAAGTCACAAGAGGGATTGGGACTGTATTCGTTATCTTCTTGGAATGTGGCAGGGCTGGGGAAAAAGATATGGAGATTGTTTTTTTATAAGGACAATCTATGGATAAGGTGGGTGCACAGTTATTATAGTGTTGGTAGAGAATTCTGGGATCTGCCTCTCAACCCTGGTAGTTCTGTGGTATAGAAGAGGATGCTGAAAGCTAGAGATGGTTTTAAAGATTTTGTGCCTAAAATTCTGCATCTACATAAATTTCCTATGTGTGATGCCTATTTACATTGTGTGTAAAATATGGATCCAGTGAGATGGTGTAAGATTGTTTGGGGGCCTTTTCATGCTCAAAAAAACTCTTTTATCTTGTGGCTTGCTATGCATAACAGGTTGACCACTAAGATCCGGGCTAGTGTTTGGGATCCTCACATTTTCTTTGAGTGCCCTTACTCTAGAAAGGTTTTATTGCAGGTTTTTCATGCGGTTAAGTTGCATGATGCACCTTATGGATGACAGCAATTGTGGACTTGGCTCTTAAGGGTAACACGTGGAAAAGGTGTTAAGTCGAAGCTGAGAAGGGTTGTTTTTGCAGCTCTTGTATATCATGTATGAGAGGAAAGGAATATTAGGGTGCATGCTGGTGGAAGTAGGACGTGGGGGCAGCTTACTAATGCTATTATTGAATCTGTATAGTGTAGGCTGAATATAGATATAGGTGTTCTCTTTGCTTAGCTTTTGCAGGTATACTTGGTAGTTTGTGAGGGCTTGATTGTGTTGATAAGCCAAGCCTTTAGGATTGCTTGATTTTTTTTTCTTCTTCTAAGTTGTCATTTCTTGGTGTAGGCCTCAGGAGGTATACTTGTAAGTGCCGTTTGGCTATTTTTTAGATCAATAAAAATACAGAGGTACCATCCCCTTTCAAAAAAAAAAAAAAAAAAAAAACACAGAAAATGAAGTTTAATAGTAATTGTACCTGTACGTTGTAGATGGCCTTCTTCTGCAACCCAATACCCATTGTATATATCAAAAGGGAAGAGGTATTGGAAGTGTTGCCATGACTGATGGCGTATATATAACGCAACAAAGATAGTTATCATCAAGGCAGTGGAAAGGAAGTACCATACGGACTCTGATTTTGGAGGAGGCCTAGGTAGCTGAAGCACAGTACAAAGATGATGTTAGGGGGCTGTGTGTTACAGTTTGGAAGAGGAATAGCGGGTTCCCCATCCAAGCATATGGGTCCATTCCAAGGTTCAGCTGCCCTATAACTAATGCTTGCTTCAGGTTGAGCTTGCGTCATTACATAAATGTCTGTAAGCATCAGATTTAACACTTTTTAGCAACTTCAAAACGTAACATAAGAAAAAAACGAAGGGAGAAGATTTAGTAAAATAATGTCTGTAATTTTTTTTTTTATAACAAATTCCTGAA
>JBBYHH010018249.1:0-16779 GCA_038382905.1 Daphne laureola
CCCCTCCCTCCCTTGAGGAGGACTGGGGTGCTTGGCTTATTGAGAAAGTAGGATCTGATGGCACAACTGCATTAAGGTTGACAGTGACCTGCTGGTTCTTGTGGTTTAACCGAAACAGTGTTATTCATGATGGAAAATGCTCTTTGCCAGGCGCGTTAGCTGCTAAGAGTTCTGTCTGATTATCCGGGTGGTTAAAGGTGCAGACAAAATTGAAACCCCCGCCTAAACTGGCTACCCCAGACTTACGTCATGAATGGGCTCCTCCACCATCAGGACTGGTCAAGATAAATGTTGATGCGGCTCTTTGTAAATCACAAGGAAAGAGCGACTGTTGGAGTGGTAGCTCGGGACCATTCTGGATTCCTCCTTTCTGCTATCTCAGTTGGATCGATTCCCTTATTCTGGCTCAGACGTCTTATACTTAGAGACACTTGCTTTCACCTGGGGTATTCATGAGACTCGTCGTCTAGGATATCAACAGGTGCAGTTCAAATCTGATTCTTTGCTTCTGGTAACAGAACTGCAAAGTGCATGGCGACCGTGTCTTTACTACTTTGAGGTTCTTATTGATGATATTCGCTATTTCTCTAGCTTCTTTAATTTTTACTCCATAACATTTGTCAGGCGAACCTTAAATGGTGTTGCTCACGTAGTTGCTCGTCATGGTTTAGAGCATCTAGGTACTTGTAATTGAGGTGAGGCTTTGCCTACCTGGCTGTTATCGATTATTGCCGTTTGAAATTGAATGAAGAAGCATTTCCCTAAAAAAAAAAATTATAAATTAAACATAGAATTGAAGGGTAAAGATGGAAGTATTTGCCACCTACCCGTATCTGAAAAGTATGGGAAAAGTATTTCACTGTAATCCAGCTAGTGAAAAGAATGGCAAGTATCTTCATCTTTTCATCTTTTTTTCTTTTCACTTTTTCTTTAAAAATGGAATGACATTTGATTCTATATCACGTGACTAGAACCGGAATTAAACAAAGAGTTAGGACTCATGCCTTTAGTTATAAAATGTGACGGCTCTAAATGGAGATGAGCAAACCGGAAGCCGAAAAACAAACCCAAACTACGACAAGTCTCGCTAAAAAGAAACAACATGAAAGAAATAATAGAACGACTAAGGGATAAAGGCTGCAGCAGTGTAGCGAAGCATATCCAATGCCACTAGAGGAGAGACAGTAGCAGCAAAACCATTAGTGCAGGTCGTCTATCACATAGCCATATGGGTTCTTGCAGGTTCTCGCACACAACATCTTCAATCAGCCAGAAGGCAGAAAACCAATCAAACTGTACCAGAGACACTTGATAACACCTATTCCCTGCAAATGAACATAGAAAAGAAAAGACCAACGCTTCTCATGCAGACATAATTTCTTAAAGTTGCAATCAACATGCGTCAGCAACCACTTGAATCAAGCCAATACACAATACTGAGTGTCCCGGGGAGGCTCCGGACCCAGGTAGGGTGAGCTGTTCGCTCGACCCTGGCATACCTAACTCCACCTCGTCCTGTTTTCCCTCGGTCGGACCAACTATGGCCCGTTTGTTGCCTCTGCCCGTGCCAAAGCCCATCCCAGTACCACGACCCCGAGGCCTGCATCGCTTCACCCCATTTTTTTGGACCATACCGCGTCTCTTGGAGGCATGACCCCGGCCCGTACCGCAACTGGCACCAATTCCCTACCACTACTAAAGCCGAACATCACTGGCATAGATGCAAGCGGAGGAGGAGCATCTAGAACCTCAGAGGGAACCAACCTTCGCTCCAAAACAGTACCACCGCGGCCTGAAAGGGAGTGGTATGGCATGATAGAATGCGCTATTAAAAAATGCACAATGTAAGTGTTTATGAGATTAAGTTATTTACCACCTTGCTATTTCTTTTTCTTTCATTCTTACAAAAATGCACATCTTTTTATTCCATAATAAAAAAATATAAATAATTAGTTCAATGGAATGAGAAAAGGAAGACGAAAAAAAGAGACTCATCTGTCATATGTTTTGATACTTTTTTTTCAAGACAGTTTAGGTTTCGACATGTTTTCTACTATTCATAGAACTAATTATTAAATTCATACTAGGATTATGAAATTCATATTGGTGGATTATTATATTTCACTATGGAGATAATGAATTACAAGAATCATGAAACTCTTACTACTGGATCACTACTCCGAGGGGCGAAGCTATATGGGGACGGGGGCGACAGGGGCGGAGCCAGGAATTTTATCGAGTGGAGGCAATTAATCAAAAAAATTGTGAGTTGGGGCAAATGTGTATATTTTATAAGATCATGTACACTATACCCCTAATTTTTCAAAAATTCAGTGGTGGTAATTGCCACCACTCAAATCTTAGTGGCGCCGCCCCACGGGGGCGAGCAGCCGTCCCCCCATGATTTGTGTAAAAGTATGGGTATATAGTATACAGTTACTATAATTAGGGATGTAATTTTTAATTAGGTGGAGTAGAAGAGGCTGGTCCATAGCCCAGTACTCCATCACCAACCCCTCATGGCGTGTGGTGAGGCACGAAGTCCCTTTGCGTCACCAAAGTGCGGCTAACTGCCTTGACAACAACTTCCAAAATTCTTGGCTTCTTTCGGGGTCCGTTGAATACCTAACACCTTGCCATGCATTCCGGAAGGCCGAGATAAAGGTGTCAAGCCGCACCGGCCTAGCGTACAACACCCGGCCAGCAAGGACGGCGTCAGGCCGTCGGATGATCGACCTCTTCTTCCTCGCGGGAGAGGCCAAGTTGCACAAGGCGACTGTCGATTGTCTCCATTCCAAGAAAAAGAGTGGACCAAAGCGAGCGGCAGAGAGAGGTGATCGTAGCACACAAGTAACTCTACTTGGGGGAGAAGAAATCACAAGCACCTTGCGGCGACTAGGGTTGAAAAAAAAAACTCTTGACAAAAGAAAATATTAACTCAAATCATTTTATAGTTTAAGCTTTTAATGTAATATAATAAGGAGTTTCAAACTTAAATCATGGGTGAATTTTTTTTTACCTGATTGAATCAAAATTCACAGTGAATTACTTTTTTAAATTCACATACAGAGTTGTTTGAGGATCCGTAATGAAAAAGTTGATGAGAAAGTTGAGAGGTTTGTGGTGAATTTCACATTTCTTCAATTTTCAGAACTCATCTCTGCGCTTTGTCTCCCAGATCTATTTCTGTTTCCATTTTTCGTCCTCCTTCAACGCTTTGTCGCCGACGCCTTCCTTTTCGTGCTCCGTGCACCAATCGAATACCACCATCCGGAATCTTGTAGGAATAAAAAAACCAGACCCCATCTGGCACCACCCGATGGCGATGACGATGACGTCTACAACATCATCCCTGTCCATACCTCCTCGCTGACCCCCCCGTTACCCAGAAGTCTGCACCGTCGCCGCCGCATTCCGCACTATCGGTGACCTCCGGTGGCCGGCATACGCTCAATGGCGTCCATCCTACGACCTCCTCGACTGGCTCGCGCTCTTCTTAAGATTCCAGAGGGATAACGTCCAGAACCAGTGGGAGCATCTTGTTTTGCATCTTTCAAATGCTCAGATGCGGCTCACTCCGCCGCCAGACAACATCGATGTCCTTGATTCCACCGTCCCCCACCACTTCTGCTGGAAGTTGCTCAGGAACTACACCAACTGGTGCTCTTACCTCGACAAGAAGTCAAACATCTGGATCTCTGAAAATTGCCGCTCCAGATCCAGTGGTGTTGAGTTTTGTATGGTTGAGGTTGTTTCTGAGTTCAAAATCATCGATGAGTTTCAAAAATGAAAGTGAATTTTTCTAATTCACTATTTCGCAAATCACTTTAGCTGCGGAGGTGGAAAACATAATTTTTCACCATGAAATATGTGGAGTGGAAAAAAAAAATCCACTAAAATATTCTTATGTTTGAAATCCCTAGGGCTCAGTTCATCACCAAGAAATTATTTTCCAGAAAAAGTTTCAAGTTGACAAATGACCATGTTGTCCAATTTAATAGCTAGTCTAGAAATGAGATGTGAATAGGTTAAAATAGGGGTATAATTGTCAATTAGTTAGTTTCTTAACTTTTTGTCTCCCACTAATATTTGTAATTTTTAGATATTTATTTCTAATGGGTGCCAAATGAACTGACCCCTAATGATTGTAACTCTTTTCGTTAATGGGCGAAGGTTGGAATTTTCCATAAAAGTAGGGTTTGATGTAATGTATTATTAACAAGTGAATTGACTAGTTTGGACTACTCGTTATAATGTGGGTTCGATGTACTAACAAGTGAATTGACTAGTTTTGGGCCACTGGATTATGATGTTTATCAACCGTATTCACATCAATTGGAAGAACAGAACCAATCAGACAAAGTATTATTTTGATAACAATTATTAAGTAATTGGTATATTAAAAAATTATTTAAAAATGCTAAGCTAATTGAAACGGTATTCCTAAACACTTTGGAAAGCAAATTGCAAGGTGACCAGTACCACTTAAAAGAAATGAGAATAGACAAGAATCGAATCCAATCCAATCCAATCCACAACATAAAAAAGTAAAGGCACCAAAATCCAATGTCTCTGTACTGTACACTAAAATTATTGAACCCTTACGCTTCATTTGCTACGCTAATCAAGGAAGGACTTATAAAGTTTTCTCATTTATGCTCTAATCAGAAAATTGGTGAAATGCTTAAAGCCCTGTGAACTTGGAGAGAGTGAGTCTCTTTTCTTTACTGGGGATTTGGCGGGCGACTGTTGGCAGCCGAGACTCTTGACCCCCATTCCAGTAGCTCTTTACTTGTGTCATCCTTGTGCACAATCACCTCAATGAAGCACAGCGAGTCCTTCTTCTCCACCGTTGCTGTCTCAATCGCCTCGATCAACTCTTCCTCGCAACGGACCTGTCATAAAACAGTTCACAAAAGTTCAGGGATTAAAAATGTAAATAATTTTGAATAAAAATGTAATTTTTTAAAAATTTGATAATCAATTTGTAATTTTTTTAAAAGTTGGTGGATCATTTTGTAATTTTTAGAAAGTTTAAGGACTATATTATAAATAATATTTTTAGTGGTGGAGCTCCATGAAACTCAAATGAATATCCATGATCCCCTCCACCACCATAGATAGATCACAAAACTCACATGCTCCATGGTAGAACGATCCGGTGGGGCGTGAAGCCAAACAATGGATATACCCATCTCTGACTACCCTATGCTAGCTTGCTAGGAAAAAGAATGGTGTACACAAGTTACCTTAGCAGTCCAGCAATTGCCTTCACCATTATGAATTGCATCAACAAAAGCTGTGTAGTTCCAGTTCTTTATCACATTGTATGGGCCATCATGGATCTCCACTTCTATGGTGTACCCACCATTGTTTATCAGGAAGATGATGGTTTTCTGGCCGCATCGCAACATCGTTGACACATCTTGTGCAGTCACCTAATGAGCAGGGAGGTCGATTTGCTATTACAAAATGATGAGTTCTTGTACGCAACGGCTGAATTCAAAAGGAATCATACAAAATACCTGGAAGCTACCATCACCGATGCAAGCAATGACACGTTTCTCGGGCACGGCCTGAGCGTAACCCAGAGTGGCACCAACTGACCACCCAATTGATCCATACTGCATTTGGAACTCATATCTGCACATACAATTAAACAAAACCTCATAAGTTCACATTACATTCATATTCAACTTGGAGCAAATTAATGATACAAAAACAAATGAAGAACAGAGATAATATCCAATACTGACCCACATCCCTCCGGCAATTTCAGTTTCTGGCAGTTAAACCAAGAGTCTCCAGTCTCAGCAATCACAGCAGTTTCACTGCTTAACATATTCTGAACGTGTTGGAACATAACGTTAACCCTCAAAGATTCCTTGGGTGCACCCTTCAGAGGATGCCCGTGAGGAACAAAAATCCTGTGATAGTTCTCATAAGCAGTATTATTATGTTTGATCCTCTTGGCAAGCTCACTGAGGAAATCTTTCATCAGAACACATCCAAATGCCGGACCATTTCCAACAACTACACGATCTGGCTGCACAATGATGGACTTTTCTTTCTTGATAAGCAACGAATATCCAACGGAGCTGTAGTCATTAAAAATTGGTCCAGCAAACAAGTATGCATCTGCAGACTCAACAATCTCAGCACAGAATGCTGTACTAACAGCTCCCCAGTATGTTCCAATGAAATGTTTATGATGCTCAGGGACCATTCCCTTCGCTGATGGCATAACAGCTAGGGGATATCCACTAGCATCGGCTAGTTCAACAAACGCATCAGCTGCGTGAGCAACCCTCAGTTTCGGCCCACCGACAATCACTGGTTTTACAGCCTTGTTCAAGAACTCTGCTGCTGCCTCTACTGCAGCCTCCAGTCCCATCTTATTACTCAATCTAGAAACACCAAAAGACAGGATCAAATAAATCAGAAAATCCTAAACCATGGACACGATTTCATGTTATAAGATCTTCAATATATCAACAAATCAGAAGCGAATTGGTCATGATTACCTTGGATTGAGCGAGAAAGGAACAGGATCACCACTGAAAGTGGGATGCGGTAGCGCAGGCAAGTTGCAACTTACACTGATGTAAACAGGCTTGCTCTCTTTCAAAGCAGTAGAAATTGCTGTATCAATCAATTCATGAGCATCGTCCAGATTATTCACCACAGCCTGTGAAACAACACAGAGATATTTGATCTCTAACTTCGAATCGAGTTCCAGAACAGGAAATAAAGAAGATGAGAGCAAACAAAAATTACCTGATAACAAGTGATTGCTTGGAAACATCTTAGTTCCTGAGTGAAATCAGGCAAACCTATAGTATGATGAAGAATCCTGTTGGTTCCGTAGTCATTCGAGTTAGGTCCACCGACGATACAGATCAGAGGCAAGTTCTCGCTATAACCTCCAGCGATGGCGTTCAAGACACTGAGTCCGCCGACGGTGAAGGTAACGACACACGCACCGACGCCGCGGGACCTAGCGTATCCATCGGCGGCGTATCCAGCGTTGAGCTCGTTGCAGCAACCGATGAGATTGAGCCCCGGCTCAGCAATGAGATGATCGAGGAGCGTGAGGTTGAAGTCACCGGGGACGGAGAAGACGTCGGTGATGCCGATTTGAACGAGGCGGCGAGCGAGGTGGCGGCCGAGGGAAGAGCCGCAGGCGGGGGTGACGTGAGAAGCTGGAGCGGAGTCTTGGATGGCGGAGGCGCCGCCGTTGGGCGTGGTGCAAGCGGCGTCGACCGATCCGATATTGGAGTCCATGAGAATCGGGAAGAGGAGAAATTAATGAGATCAGAGTGATGTAATTGAACGAGATGAACGTTTGGGGGTAGAGATTGATAAGATTGGAAATGGAAGGGAGGGATTTATATAGGAAGAGAATATTAGTATTATGGAGAAAGGTGGTTTATAGTTTTGGCGGTCGTGTTTATTCTGTGGATTCGCTGGTTTCTGATTTCGTTTTTTGTTTTTGTTTTTGTTTTTGTGTCGGAAGTTTACTGGAAAGAATGTCCGCCACGTCATACACACCCGTGATTGTCACGTGTCTCTTCATCTAAGTATATTGTTCTTTTTAGTAATTAAAGCATAACACTAATAATAGTAAGGCCAAATTACTTACTTACTTATCGAACTATGTTAACTCGCTTACTCTAGTCTCTAAACTAAAATTTATACTCACTCAATTCTTGAATTATGTAAATCTTAGTACTTTAGTCATTTGACTCAGTAACTTGACGTCGGTGCATTTTACACCGTCAATTACTTAACGGTTTAGGATCATATTTGTATAAATTTAAAGTTTTGAAGGTAAGAAAAGATAAAAAAAAATGGAGGGGATGTTGTGATGACGAGAATGATAAAGCAGTAGGGTGGTAGGCACGAAAAAAGGTTGTTGGAGACGAGAGTATTTTTGATAGATTTAATAGGTTTAGGGTGTTTAGGTATAGATTGGAAAATATTTAGGACCATAATAGGTATTTTTTCCTAAGATCAACTAATATTAATATAATAATATAGTCAAAGGGACAAAGAGATTAACGTTGTATAGTTTAGGGACTGAATTAAAACGAATTATAATTCAGGGACTAAAGTGATTGAGTCAACATAGTTCAGGGGAGTAATAGATAATTTGAGCTAATAATAATGCTACATTCGTTCTAAACGTATTGTCATAACATCAAAATATTTTTATCCTAAATGAAATGATCCTTTCACATTTATGTTTTATTTTAGTTTACTTTTACCCTTACACATGCACTCACTCATAAAGTCTAGAGAGTGAGTTGAGAGAGGTGAATAATGGGTTTAGACGGGAGTAATGATGAAAATTTATGTAAAATGAATACATTTTTTTAGGTAAAAAGCACAAACAAACCTTTGAACTTTTCAGTTTGTCACGAATCGGTCACTAAACTTTTTATTCAGCTGAATAAACCACTGAACTTTCAAAATTGTACCAACTTAGCCACCGTGTTTCATTTCTGATGATGTTTCAGGATAAAAAATTATGCGGATTGAACATAAAGTTAAACCTAAAGTGTCTTTAACAATTTGATTTAAAAAAATACACGCACATTAATAGAATATTATGTCGTTTTTCTTTACCCTAATCACGTCTGACTTTGTCGGTGGTATTCTTTTAACTTGTTATTTTTAATTAAAAACTTAGAGACACTTTATGTTGAACTTCTCGCTTAATACGCGTCATTTTTTTAGCTTGAAAAATTATCAAAATTCAGATCTAGTGGCTAAATTGCTACAATTAGAAAAATTTAATATTTTATTCGATTGATTAAAAAGTTTAATAACCGATTCATGATAAATTGAAAAACTCAAGGTTGTTTTTTGTGCTTTTTGTTTGGTAACATACCATTATTTGTTTGACTTCACACACAATGATTTAGAAATCCACTTCATCATGTTTTTTTCCAAAACTGGTTGATTAGACAACCTGACTTAAAATGGTTTAGGTTTAAGAATAAAAATACCGTCAGAATATATAAATTTTTTAAATTTATCATTTAATTTAGGATAATTATCAAAAATCTCTCTGAAATTTGTCATAATCTTTACTTTGTCCCTTGTATTTTTAGAATTTTTAAAAAACCTCCATGAGGTTTGAGGAAACTTCCAAAAAATTTCTTTGACCATTAAGTTGCTGCATTTGACCATTAACTTTTCTGAAAAAATGCTTTTATATACCCTAAAAAAATTAACCCTCACAATCTTATCATAATTATTTCACATTTCACAAATTCGCCTCCTCTCATCCATCTCCAGCTTGATAAAAACGCAGGTATCTGGCCGGTTTCAGCGTCTTTGTCGAGTTGAGGATGAGTGAGAGGGGGTAAATTTGTGAAGTGTGAAATAATTGGAGTAAGATTGTGAGGGTTAAATTTTTTAGGGTATATAAGAGCATTTTCTCAAAAAAATTAACAGTCAAATGCAGCAACTTAAAGATTAAAGAAGAATTTTGTAGGTTTCCTAAAATCTCAAGGGGGTTTTTTTTCTGAGAATTCTGAAAATGGAGGGATAAAGTGAAGATTATAAAAAATCTTAGAGAGATTTTTAATAATTACTCTTTAATTTACCATATGAATTTGATTGTAAAACATATCGAGTAATTTTTCTTGTCTGGTGTAAGAATTCTGGGATAAATTTGAGGGATTATAAATAGTTTTAGGACTAAGGTTAGAATATTCACATATTTTATAGTCAAATCCATGTAACCATTTCTTGTTATCTACTAAAAAGTACCATTTCTTGTCATCTACTAAAAAGTAACACAAGCAAACCAAACATATGAAATTAAATACTCCACTATCATCAAAGATTAGTCTATTTATTTTTTATATTTTAAAATTTAATATTTAATTTAAATTTTAATAAAAATAAATAATTTTAAATTTTTTTGAAAAATCATATCTAAAAAATTTAGATATCAAATTATAATATACATATAAATTTATTATTATTATTATTATTTTTAATATCTAAATATTTATGAAATAAAATCATAAATTAAATATTAATATAAAACTATCAAAACGAATGAACCATTTTATGAAGGAAGGAAGTAGTAAATTTAAAGATTTCAAAGCGGTTATTTCTTGATGATTTATCTTGGTGTTTTTGATGATTGAAAAGAGCTTATGGATTTAAGAACGTTTTGTATGTTGAAATTTATTGAAGATTGAATTCTTTTCTTCACTTTCCATTCATGTTGTATGATCATCTATCAGTGTGACAGACACATAAATCACCCTTTTCTCCAGAATTAACCACTTCCCTCACTACACATTTCTGCACCAACCAGAAAAGCAACTTGTTTCAGTACCCAGCAATATCCAGTCCCTTTGCCACAACATTCTTGTGAGCTGCTTTTACAGAAAATGTCACAAGTTCAACTCTCTCTTCTGAAGATGATACAGTTGCTGTAGAGTGATGAAATCGAACCCTCCCACGGATCGTATTAATGTACATCAGAAATGAGAGCTTTCTGATTTTGTGATCTTTGGTATCTTTACTTGAGAACTGGTTTATGTCTGGTCTTGTTGAATTGAATATCCCCATTAAGAGCAGAACTGATAAATCTCTCTACTTCTTCCAAAGTAATGTCACCTGCAAATGATGCAAATTTCTCCTTTCGCGGCTTATACGCGATCAAGAACTTGTCGGATGCTCTGAACCCCTTACCATCCAAGGCGCTCAGGAAAGATGACTGCTTTTCACCATCAAGAAGCATGTAGGATACTACTGTATCTTTGGAGCCAGATGACAGATGCTGCGACCTCGATAATGATTTTTGGGACACCTGAAATACCATGGATCAACAAACAGAAGTTCAAGAAAATACCATTTGGGACGGAGGTAATAATGCAATAAAGATGCTAACCAACTTCTCGGATTTGTCAACTATCAAGTCCAAACGTAATACTCCATCAATCCCCAACGTATTGTCAAACATAATAAATAAATAAAAAAATTGTCCCAAATGAAATGATCAATTTTGCAAAATTTTGCTTCTTTTTAAACTAGTGATTTTAGCATCATGAAGACAACCTACAGGTTTCTATTAGACTACTCGTTTTAACTACCACGCGGTGAAATGCGTAGAGATTGAACTAAAAACGTTTCCAATACCGACAGCAGCACCCGTTAATGCTTGCTCAACTAGTGTAGACAAACAGAATTATCAATACAGAAGAGCTTCAGGACAAAGACATCTTGAGCCCACAATGATTCACAAAACCAGAAGATTATTCTGAACAAAAACAAGAGATTAAGTCCTTAAAGAGGGAAGAATTCACTTACTGTGGATAAAAAAGTATCTAGCTTCTCCTTAGCTTTGGATGATCTGAAAACACCTATGATACAAATTGGAGCCATCTCCCCACAAAGAGCACCGAAATTTGACCTGGTCAGTAACTGTATCCGATTCAACAGTGAATCGTAATCTGCTTTTTTCGACTGAGTTGATGCTGCCTTCTTGTTCCTCTTCTCAAAGCTATCTAACAGTTTACTAAGTTCGCTGACAGCTGTTTTAATATCCTTAACAGAAACCCCAGATCTGAGAACATGAACCTCCCCATTCGATAACCTTCCAACTACTGCTGGAAGATTATCGACTCCTAATTTCTTGACATTTGAATCAGATGCATCATTAACCTACAAAACAACAAAGACAATCAGAATCTGAATTTCTTGAACAATAACCCGAGAAACCATCTCTAGACTGTCAAAAAATAAAGTGGAAAGACACTGATACAAGTACTGAAATCTTTAAGACAGTTTCTGTACAAGTTGTAATGTCTTCAGGAAAACAAAATTCTCAAAATCTCTTTGAACTTTTCCAAATCCAAACACATAAAACATCCTTAAATCTATCAATTCTCTATCAAATCACTTTTTCCTCAAATTTCCCTACTCACATACATATCATCTATTAATAAAAAACACCAAAACAAATTCCCAATTTTTCTTCCAACTCTCCTCTGAACACACCCTAAAGAACAAGTGC
Source organism: Daphne laureola (assembly GCA_038382905.1). Taxonomy (NCBI): domain Eukaryota; kingdom Viridiplantae; phylum Streptophyta; class Magnoliopsida; order Malvales; family Thymelaeaceae; genus Daphne; species Daphne laureola. Next base: position 12,044 of record JBBYHH010018249.1, read on the forward strand.
AAATAAATTGTACTATTAGTTGTTTCACAGTTTACGACAGCTAACACAGAGAACACTCAACCTCGAAAAAACAACAAAACTATGGGAACAGTTAATGCTTAACATACCTCAACATCATATAAAAGGAATCGCTTATTATACAAGCCACTTAGCACACGCCAGATAACTGGTGTGTCCTTTTTGGTGGAAAGGAGTAGGACGGCTGGTAGATTTTCGGTTTTTCCAGGGAACAAGTGGAGACGACTCAGGCTGACCCTTTTTGAGAACCTGGGAAGATGATCTTGACAAAAAGATTTCACATCTTTAGCAACCAAGTTCCCACTATATTCCACCAGAGAAACCTCATCACTTCCTTTGTAAGAATAAACAAATAAACGAGGTGCTTTGCGAGGCTCAATGCCAAGTTCCTTGCAGAGAGCTGACTCGGTTGCACAATTAATGCTCCCAACCTGTCACGGGAAAAAAAAAAAGTACTCATACAAATTATGAATAGGACTTATGAAGGAATAGAGTGCTGGAAGACAATATAATGAAATCATACCGATATAGCTCCTCGCAGTTGACCCGCCACCTTCCCCATGACTGATTCAAAATACTGTTTCCCTTGTAGCCCGGGCGTGGAAGAGAGCAACAACCAAGTCATCCCTTGACCAACTATTTCTGTATTGAAAACTTGTGAATTAACAGTCCTGATGCTCATAGTTGAACTTTCAGACTGAGATTGACTACCACTAAAACCATCAAAACCACCAGATTGACGCTGGCCTTTCATGCCACCCCCAAAGAAATTAGAGAACATATCATTTAGATCAAAACCAAAGGAGTCAGGACCCCCAGAGCCACCAAATGAGAATGAAAAACTCTTGGAACCTCCTTGTCCACCCGTAGTTTGCCACCCACCAGGCCCTGAGCTAAACCCACTGTGTCCTGGTCCACCACTGGTAAAGTATGTAGATCCACCACCATGACCTTCAGGGTCAGCACCTGCACCAAACCCAGGGCTGCCTTTTTCATCCCCATACATATCATAATTCTTCCTTTTCTGCTCATCTGACAAAATATCATACGCTGCAAACGCAATGAGGCATACTCAGCATAAACTAACTGATGTCGTGTGCACAAAGAAACAATAATTCTTCTGAGTCTAACACATGAATCAAACTAAGTGGACATTTTACTTGAAAATGATGGTCCCAAAAGAGCCAAAACACAGTGTGCAACTTCAAGTACTTCCTCTTAATTAAAAAGAGAATGAAGTCAAAACTGGGAATGAGATATATGTGGTCATTTCAAAGAACATCAGAGTAGGAGGAACAAACTAGAAATAGAAAGAATTGTTCAATACCGTTGTTAATCTCAGAGAACTTTTCTTGCGCACCCTTGTCTTTGTTCTTGTCTGGATGATACTTCAAAGATAGCCTGACAAAGAACAGCAAAGAAACAAAGTGGGTGAACTTCAGAATAAGATTATTTATCTTAACACGTGAGTTTTCAAACGTTTTTTAAACAAGTTTTTCTCTTCTTATCAACTAGTTATACATCCGATTATTTACAAAGAAAATTTGAAATACAAATTTTCATAACTAAACAAACCCTAAATCTTTCAATTGGAAATCAACAGTCGGAACACAAAGAATTTAAAAAACCCCATGAAATATTGAACCCTAACAAAGAAAAAAAAAAGGAAATCTAAAACTTTACTCTAGAACATACTTATGAAATGCCTTCTGAATTTCACGTTGGCTTGCGTTTTTGTCAACTCCTAGAGCCTGGAACGAAAAACAAACGAGTAAGAATCTCCACCACCTACAAGTAAGAAAGAATCTGGGTTTCCGAAATTCTATTTGCATTAGCATTCAAAAACCAATTAACTCAATTTCCTGATCACCTATCAATCTTCAAGATTATGGGTTTCTGTTTTTTTTTTACCTTGTAAGGGTCGATGTTCTTGGCTGCTGGCGTCAATAGCAGAAGGGTCGAAAACACAACGAGAGAAAGTGCAGAGCCGACTTTCATTATCTTAAAAGCTTGAGGATTCTGTAGTCTGTGCTTCAATGGCGAAGAGAAGATCAATGGGGAGGGAAACAGATTTTCGCTACTTTGATTTGGCTGTTCAATCTATCTCTGTGAGCTCGCGGTGATTGAAAAAGAGAACGTCCGAGTTTCAGAGTTTTGAAGAGTCTAGATGCTTCGAGGCCTTTTGAGCTTGTTTGGGACGTTGATTACACGTGGCGATTGGAGCAGTTCCCACGCTATCTGCCCAATAGGATTTCAGAGTTTATGGATGGGAAAAACAAAAAAGGATAAAATGACTACATCACAAAACTATTGGATTTGTCTCGATTTGACCATTGTACTAATTTTTGGGCCAGAAATTCAACCAAACACATAGGGCATGGAACTACATCAGACGAACTGAACTTTCAAATCACGAGTTCGAGATAGACTCGTATATTAATTGAGTCGAGTCTCAAACTATGTAAGTTCGGCTCCTCGAACTCGCGAATCTTAACGAATTAAATCTAATTACAAAAATATCCTTATAATCTAACCCAATTTTTTCCTAACCCAATCCCAATTCCCATTTTTTTAGCATCGACTTCAAACATTGTCCCAATTCAAAGTCACCGACTACCACCACCAATAGCTCTATGTACTCTTCTATGTTCATCGATAGGATAAGCCACCATTGTTTATGCATGTTGAGGATCGAGACCCATCACCAAATCGACGCGATAGCCCATTGCAAGCAACAATTCATCACTTGTATTCATTGTGGTTGCTATGTTTCGTCACTAGGGTAGTGGTAAAAGGTTGCTTCTCATCACCAGCTCCAAGGGTGTTGTCTACAGAGGCTCCATACAGATCATAATCCTACAACAGCTAGTTGGCGACAACGCTTTTCATTAGCTGACGATGGTGCTTCCATCAACCGGTGGAATGAGGGTGCATGGTGGAACTCTTCCTTCCGTTCATTGTCCTACCTGCAAAATTTATTTTTGTCGACTCTAACACCGGATTCGTCATTGTCTTTGGCTGCTACTAATCGCTTACTCATGCTAGAAGGAGGAGGAACATAATGGCGATGAAGAACCGGATCCGATAAAACACTCTAACTATCTAAGAATAAGGTAAATATATATCTAGTGCCTAGCTTTTACTATCGCTTAATCTGTTTTTTGCTCTGGCATTTATTTCGAGTCGTTTGAGCTTTCAAGGCGAGCTTGAACATCTAATGAGCTAAGCTCGAACTAGTTTTTTTAGCTTGGCTCGTCCAAACTCAAACTCGAGCCAACCTTCATGAACTCAATTCGAGCTTGAACATGTATGGTTCGGACTCGGCTCGGTTCAGTTCGTTTACAATCCTACCAAACCCTCTAAGTTATAAACTTCTAATATGGAAGACCACATATACATGTGGAGCCATCCCATGTTTCCACTTTTTTCAGTTTAGTATTCCTATTTTTCGTTATGTCACTCTTTTTGTTTTTTTGTTAATTTGATGAAAAAGAAAAAGTTGTAATAGTTAAATGGAGAAATATTCCATTTGTTAATCTCTAATAACCAATGTTAAATAACGGAATAAGGTTTTGTAAAGCAAAAGATGGCATTCTAGTAATAACACGTGTCAAATACAACATTTAAGAAAGAAATATACCGATCTTTCAAGGATGATCGATGATTTTAGAGGTGTGAGGTAGAGAGTATGGGATTATAATCAAGTTCAAAATTAGTTCATGGATTTCTTAATTAATGCAACAATACTATAAAATGTAAGTATAGAATTTCATCACAAGAAATAAGAATTTATATGAAAGCTCCAATAAATTGGGAACTATGACACAACCATAATTACAATCAGGTGTATAAATGGGTCGGACCGAGTTCAAGTCCACTAAGATCCAATCAGACCGAGTTCAAGTCCATTAAGATCAAACTCAGCCCCTTATCTGTACTACTTTTACTTAAGCTGGAATTCCTCAAATCCAATTTGTTAGGATCGTTTTGTAGCTCATTATAAACATTATTATAATTAAAAAAATGCAAGATACCATTAAATACAATATAACTTAAACACCGAAATTCATAATTTTAGACTACTCATAGTGATTACTATTTAACAAAATACCACAATCCCTAATGTGAATTATAATATTATCGAAAAATTTAAGATATTCAATAAAGATAACAAGAGCTAGTTGGTCTTTCAGTGCGTATCCTTGTTGTAGCCACTCCCAAGTCAGCATGCCCCCATCCTTCTTGTCACTCTAGATAAGTAACCACAAAGCCAAGGTTTTGTTTTTTAAAGTACTTCTGGGTTTAGATTGTCAATAAAAGGCTGAAAACTACCTTGATCGGAGTTGAGCACTGCACCAATCTTGTCCTGTTTGAAATGCATATCTGAATATGATATGATAAGCCATGAAAGAGCTTTATAACTATCAAACTCAACCTATTCACTTACAAAATGGAACAAGTTAAAAAGTAAATTGCATCATCTATACCTAAATTATAATTCGTATTGTAAATTTATACTCGAACAAACTTTTATTACGAAAGTGACTCTAAAGTATCAATACGTTGCAAATCTATACCTGTGATTTAACACCGTTAAAACTTAACGAAAATTCCGGTTAAAATGCTCAAATTGACACCTAGGGTTTTTGAAATTTATAGAACACCCCTCTACTTTATAACTTTATATTTTAAGCCATTATTCTTAATTACGTGTGTAA
>JBBYHH010018360.1:0-16778 GCA_038382905.1 Daphne laureola
GTGGCTTCTCGGGTTTCCCCGTCGACTCACAGTATGTTTCTCAGTTTTACTAGTTGACTCGACTCTGTAGTATAGCTGCATGCATATACATCTGTTGAACTTATATTTTGTGGAACTCCGCACCAGTACATTAGGCGGAAGTTCCTAACTGATGTATAACAATATATGTTGTTATTCACCACATTATATTTCTGTTAAAACTCTGTAATGATGCATTAGTAATTAACTAAATGAAATTTTTTAATTGGGCGGTTTTTTGGGAACCAAAACTCTGATGAACTCCGTTCTGACGTCATCAGCCGAAATAAGAGTAATTCCACTTCCGCACAAGAAATCACGACGGACGGTGGTGACAGGTACTACCATTTCAGTTCATGATCGAGACGAAGGATCCGTACGGACTAGGATGAGATGGCCAACACAGAGTTATAGAAAGTACAACATTTCTGGACTATTTTTCTGTCTACTTACCTTTGATGTTAGTGTGTTTCTATCTTCTATTGCACGAAAGTGTGCAATTTTTTGGTATGTGACCATTGGTTATCTGTGTGATAAGTTTCTGAATCATACCTCTGGAAGTCAATGTGTGTTAGTGAAGGAGATAGTAATTAATTGTGATTTGTATGTCGATAAGTATTGGATATGGTCCGATTAGTGGTGTTGGATACACCTAGGTATGTGAATTTTGTCCGAGTGTGTTTATGTGACTTTGTCTGGGAGGATATATGTGAGTAATGTGGAAAACAAAAGGAAAAACAAATTGTGTAGTTTCTGTATTGAGGAAAGTTTTAGAAGATAAGTGCAATTACACTAAAGTTTTCCGTATTAGTGCACTCAAGAAGAGTATTCTGAATACGTGGAATGTTACCCCGATGACTATTGGAAGGCCAAGAGTCCTAAAGGGGGGAAGAATGTTACCATCACCGTTGTCAGGTGGTGGTACTGGGAACAGAATGGTTGAAAAAAAAAGTTAGCGGAGCAAAGAGTTAGTTAGGATCAAGGATCATTGGGGTAACCCATTATGAGGGTCGATGTTGGTTTGTTTACATAGAATTTCTTGGGGTAAGTCTGATATGTTCGGTTTTCTGATAATCTGAAACTCAAAGTCTTAAGATAGGTGTTGTGTTTGAAATCATTCTGAGGGTTCTATTAATGGTTAGTCTTTGGGAAAGAACTCTGGATTTGTTAAGCTCTGTTTACTTCATGATATGAGCTTCGGTAAGAATATTCAGATATAGTTCTGATTTTAAGGGGACTCTCGGGGGACTCTGTTAAATTAAGTGAAAGTGTGGTGGAGGATATTTCTGTCGGGCATTTTTGATACAAGTGCATAAATGTTAATTATGGATTTGAAGATTCTGGATTCACGAATTCAGTGGATTGGGAAACTCTGAGAATGTGATATCTTCTGCAGGTATATTCTGATGAGTTTGATGTTAGATGGACTCTTGGAGGACCAAGAGGCTTAAGGGGGGGAGGATGTTACAGTCTACCCTAGTACGACGGTAATTTTCTGGATAGTTTATCCGAAGGCCGGATTCTGTAGTACCGAAACTTTGTTATAAATGCGCAGAACATATTTTCTGGTAGTCCCAGGACTTTTTTGAGGTTTATCTCTGAGGTATTCCACGTCAGGAGGTTGAGATGTGAATTTCTGGGTCCTTTTGCCAAGGTTACTCTTTGGGGGTAAAATGGTCACTCTGAAGGATTAAGGGTAAAATGGGAATCTGTTAAGTGTGAAATCTGAATAATTTAAGTTAGAATTAATTGGTTAAGTTTGGTTAGTAACAAGTTAAAGTAAGTTAGTAAGTAGTAAAAGGTAAAAGGTAAATATAAGTATGGTTAGAATTAAAGTGAGGTAATATTGTGTGGTAGTAAAAATTGGTTAGTAAGTTAATAAGTTAAGTGAAGTGTGTGGTAGAAGCTAAAGTGAGTTAAAGTGGTGTAAGGTGCAAGATTGGTGAATAAAATACATAAAAGTATAAGTTAGTAATATATATGTATAGGTAAGTAGTAAATAACATAAAATACATAAAAAATTCTTTCTTCTTCTCTACCTCAAATCGCCGATTTGGGCTGCCTCCTCTTCCTCCATATTCTTCAAATTCTTCATCCCATCTTCTTTTTTAGCCCCTCAATTTAGTTAGTGAATTAGTTTTTATGAGAGAATCACCTAGAAACTAAGTTAAGCACACAAAAGTTCATCCTTTCTTCCTCTCATTTGGGTGCCAAAATTGAAGCTTGAGTGGGAGGAGAGTTCTCTTAAATTCTTCATAAAATCTTTTAGGTAAGCTTGTAATTAGTTTGATCTAAGGTTGTTGTGAGGTTCTATTACAATACATATGTAAGATTTGTGGATAAAGTGTTGAAATTGAGCTAGGGCTCAAAGTGTTCTTGCATAGATTTTGGGGGAACTTTGAATTGATGTTAGATTGTTGTTGTTGGGTGGTTTTGGAGTAAGTTTCATGCTTAGAAGGTTGGCCAATTCATTGTGAATTATGATATTATGTTTTAAGGATTAATTTGAGGTGGATGAACAAATGATAGAATAAAATTGTGGTGATGATTAAAGTGTGTTCTTGGGTTGTTGGGGAGTAACTTTGATGTTGAAAGTTAGTTGAAAATCATCACCTAAGTATATGTTATGTGTTAGCTAAATTTGTATGGAAAATTGGTAAATGATGTGTACTTGTTGGGAGGTTGGTTGTAGTGTTTTAATGATGTACTAGAGGTCCTAAATTGGTGTGGAAAGTTGGAAGAAAACATCATTTGAGAAGAATCACTAAATGGCCGATTTGGTAGGGGAAGGTGGAATGTGTGATAATTGTATGAAATGTGATTGTTTGATAGTTTCTAGGATGTTTGGAAGTTAGTTTGGTGGTTGGCATGTAGAAAGAATTAATTTGGTGTATTTGGGAAATTTTGGCCTGAAAGTGACTAAGTGTATAAAGTTGAGGGTGTTGGTTGGAATTGGGATATTTGGTGGTAAAACATGTTTTAGTGGCCTAATTGGTTGATAAGTGAAGTTACATGGAAATTTGATAAGTTTTGCCAATTTTCTTGGTTGTGGCCGAATTGGATTAAGGATATAAGTTGGGTGGTTGTTCATGAAAGTGTCATATTTTTTGGTGGATGATGTTTAGGAGAGTTAATTGTTGGATAAAAGGAGTTGTGTGAAAGTTTGGTGAAGTTTTGTCAATTTTTGTTAAGTTGGGCCGAATTGAACAAAGTGGAAAAGGTTGGGAAAAATTGTTAGTATTTCCTAAGCTGTGGTGTGAAAAGGTAGTTTTGTTTGTAAAGGATAGTATGGGAAATAATTGGAAGTTTTGAACACTTTGAGGAAAAGTGTCGAAATCAAAAATTCTGATAAGTGTCAGAAAAGTAAGAAATGGAAAGTTAGGAAATAAATTATGTCTTGGATATGTGATTACTTAGTGTTAGTATGGGTTGTTAGGCATCTGGGAAAGGTCAGCTTCTGCGGGACTTTCTGGAAAGTAGGACTCCTCTGGAAAAGTTATGTTTTGCTCGGAGATACTCAGGTAAGAGTTCAACTTCTCTTATATGCACTCTGGTTTACTGGTATGCATATCTGGTAAGTTAGGACTAGTACCCGGGTCGAAGGTGGGGCCCTATGACTCTCGGAGCTAGTTACGTAGTAGCGATAATGGTATGCAGGTATGAAGCTCTGAAGGCCCAATCGTCAGATTGGGTATCTCTGTTATCACTCTGTGGTCATAAATGTGGATCTGCGATGCTCGATCATTTTATGATCGACACTGTGCTTCATGAAAATGGATGGAGTCTGTTCTGTTATTATCTGTTGTATTTCTGTGACAGTTTTCTGTTAAGGGTCCTAGCCCCTGGCTGGTACCACACCTTCTGTTCTATATATTAATCCCAAGTGTACCCATATCCAGTCAGGTGTTTGGGGGGCCATCACTCTGAATGGATCTGTTCTGTTTATTCTGTTTTGATTATATATTATATTTGTATCTATTGTGTTCTTTAGTTGCATGAATTCTGGATACGTGTTCCTGCTGGGCAATGTGTATTTATATCTATATGTGTGTTTATTGGTTGCTGTGTGTTCTGTGTGTGATATGCTGTATATATGTTCTAATCAGTCTTGTGCAGGTTTGGTTCGTGACATTGCCCTGCGGGACACATATGAAAAATGATCTATCTGTTATGCACGGGCTGCACAGCAGCTCATCTAATCTGTGAATAATTCTGTGTACTAACCGTCTATTGCAGGGCTAACGTTCTTTGCTAACCATATATTTGCAGGGTTTTTCTTTTAAACCATTATCTTTGTCGCTGCCCTTACTGAGTACATTTCGAGCACTCACCCCTTATAGTTACCATTTTCAGGAACTTCTAGTTTGCAACTTATGAGATAAAATCAGTATAGTGAGTTGGTGGTAGTAGCAGCAGCAGTAAGGACAATGTTGATCTGGATGCTCGTGACAGTATGGTCACTTGAGCGTAGTAGATTACCGGCTCTGTAGGAGTAGATTAAATTCTGAACAGATAGATCTGGTAACATGTTAGGATCATGTTTGTATATGTTCAGTAGCTCTGGATCCTCTGTATATGTTATGTAGTTCTGTATCATCTGTCTGTGTTGTTTAATCGGGGAGTGTTAGGCTCTTTTTTGGAGTATCTGAATTGAGCCGAGCTCAATTATTTATGCATGATCTGTATGTGTGAGTTTTATCTACTTTGTGTGTGGGTTATGGATCACGGCCACCGCGGCATTTTTGGTTCGGGTTGGTAAGGTCCCACCGTCACCTTCCCCATTCGCACTGCTGCAGGGCTTTTTCGCGCCTCTGAGGGTTTTCTAAGGGGAAGGGGTGGTGGCAAGTTGGTATCAGAGTGAGGTTAAAGGAAGTAGGTAAGTTTCTGAGGTTCTGGGCAGGTGTTTGGATGTGCGCAGCCTATGCCACTGAATGATTCCAGGACGGTTCTGTGAGGACTGCAGCCTACGTGAACCACCTTGGAATCAGATGTGGGACTATAGGCGGTCGGTTCAAGCATGCTCGGGTTAGTTGAGGTTTTGATTTGTTCTGGTTTATCCGATTGATCTGTGTCTGTCTGAGGTGTCGGTTGATGTTGTTTTTCTTCTTAGATCAGTTGCATTATACATCATACATGCATCTGCACTACAGAGCCATTAGGAATGCTGCTGCTACTTTTGGTTAGGAAGTTGACTATTTCTGTCGTGCTTTCTTCTCTAATGTGAAGTTTCAGGATATGGGTTAAATCTGCAGGGTTTGTTTCAATTCGTAGATTCAGTTCGAGACTTGAACTTAAACTAGACACGAAGCTCTTTTCAAGAAAAATAGTAGATTTTGACCCAACTTGCACGAATAAACTGCACTGATCTACTTGGAGTTTTGGGTTGAACATTTTTTTGAGCGTAGCCTCATGTGTCTAGTTTAAGGAAAAATTTACGGAACTAGATTAGGACATCTGTGGAATTTTCTAAAAATAGTTGACTGACAGTCGGTTGTGCTGGGAACATTGTGTTAGAAAAAGAAGAAGAAGAGAGAAGCATGTTATAAGAGGCTTAGGGTCATGATGATTAGGTAAGGTTGTGGCGAGTATCAGTTAGTTTTAAGAATCAGTACTGTCTAGGATTTCCGAAATAGGACACCGGTAGCTAACACTAGATGCAAGAAGATGGACTCAGAGGACGAGACGCCGAAAGGCTCATGGATGGTACTTTAAACTACCCACCAATCAGATGGTGGTTCGAGAACATTTAGTTTAATAAGGGTTTAGATGGTGGAAGATTCTCTGTTAGGTTAGTTGATAGATTTTAGGTTCAGTATTATTGCATTTATCAGTACACTGGGCGTGCCGGATTTCAGAGTTTGTTTAACAGTTATCTGTGAATTAGCTCAACCTGGATAATTTTGTGACACAATGAGTACTAACCATTTTAGTTCACAATCAGGATGAATGATCCATACGAGATAGGATGAGATGGCCAGCAGGGAGTTATAACAAGTACATTATTCCTGGACTATTTTTCTGTCTAGGTACTTTTGATGTTAGTGTGTTCCTATCTGCTATTACACATATATGTGCAATATTTTGGTATGTGACTATTAGTTATCTGTGTGATAAGTTTCTGAATCATACCTCTGGAAGTTAATATGTGTTGGTAAAGGAGATGGTATTTAAATGTGATTTGTCTGTCGGTAAGTATTTTATGTGGTCCGATTAGTGGAGTTGGGTACACCTCTGTATGTGAATCGGTTCGAGTGGACTTAGGTGATTCTGTTCGAAAGGATAGGCGTGATTAGTGTGAAAAAAAAAATTAGTGTGGTTTCTGTATTGGGGGAATTCATAAGATAGGTGCAATTACCTTAAAGTCTTTCATATTGGTGTACTCAATAAGAGTATTCTGAATATTTGGAATGTTACCCCGATGACTCTTGGCAGACCAAGAGTCCAAAAGGGGGAAAGAATGTTACCGTCACTGTTGTCAGGTGGTGGTGCTGGGAACTGAATGTTTGAAAAAAACTCATACATGCTCAGGCTTGTGCATATTCCATCATACAGTCAGTGTATATAGCTCATGAATTTCAAAGGCATGCAAACAACTCATAGTATCTCAAGTTAAGTCATAAGAGCTCAACAAGTGAAAATGTGACTTAGAGACTAGAATGAGCCTTGACCTTGTTAAAAAATGATGAATGATGTGTTAAACATGTGTGCTAACATTCATTATGCATCACTGAGAGTTGGGTGAATTTTTGAAAAAAATTAGAATTGAGAAAAATAGAAGTTACCCCCTTTTTACTTTACTCGGCGCTACCCATCGATGTAACGCGGCACGACCCTGCCCTGTTCTTTGGCACACCCGCTACTAGGGTCACGCTGCCTTAATTTTCCAAATTGAAATATTAGCTCTAGGGGGGTCGTGCAGGGTCACGTAAATAGGGTCACGTCGTTATGACCTAAATGCTCAACGTGGCTTCTAAGGGTCACGCAAGGTGAACGACGCGATGGCTGAAGGTGGATTAGGGGTCGTTCAAGGCCTTTGTATGAGGGTCGCACCATGGGGTCTCACGAATCACCAAGCTACAGAAGGGATGTGCGTGGGATGCGCGCGGGACACGCAAGGGTCTCACCCATAGGTCACGTCATGATGCCCTAATTTCATAGTCTAGCTCTCCCTCTCTTCAAACTTCTTCACATTTTTCTCTTCATATTTTTCACTCAACTGCTATGATTTGATTTTCACCTTGTTCCTTCATCAAAAACATCTTCCTAAAATCATTAGACACATGTTAGTAGGCAAATATCCACAAAACAAATAACAATTTATTGAATTGAGAATTACTAAACGTTGGGGTGCCTCCCACAAGTGCCAAGTTTCCTGCCCTTGGCTAGGCATGTATGAAGAACTCAGGTGATGTTCCTGGGTGGAAACACCATGTCATTGTTGAACTTTCTCTCTCGGGGTAGACTTGGTGGTTTCTTAGCTTTCCACGTGTTATCTTTCACTTTCCACACATAAATCATCTTCACTCTGTCAATCGTTTCCTTGAGACTCTTCATAGTTGTTCCTTCCACTTTCTTTGCCTTCTTCTTGCCCCTAGAAGAGGCAACTTTTGTCTTTCCTTTTGGTAGTTCAACACTTGGATGTGTACCTTCACCAACTTGAGCCTTTTTGGTGGAATCCTGTTGTTCTACCAATGTAGTGAGGGGCTGGACAACCCTAACCTCCTCATTACCAACACTTTGAGAGGTCTCCGATGGCTTGTTCTCATCTGACCCTGCATCCAAGCGTGCCTTAGATTCTTCCTCATTTCATTTTTTTGTAGAATTATTCCCTCTTCTTGTTTTTCCTTAGACGTAGCTCATAATCATCAAGGCCAAAGCACTCCACTAGTTATGAACTAGGAGCTCTCATAGCTTCATCCAAGTTGAAATTCACCTCTTCTCCAGCCACTCTCAAAGTGAGCACTCCGTGCTCCACATCAATTAGGGCCTTGCCTGTGGCGAGGAAGGGTCTTCCAAAGATGAGAGGCATCCTAGCATCCTCTTCCATATCGAGCACTATAAAGTCCACCAGAATATAAAACTTGTCCACCTTGACAATCACATCCTCCAAAATCCCTCGTGGATAAGTGATGGATCTATCCGCTAGTTGTAAGCAAATGGAGGATGGTTTGACTTCTCCTAAGCCCAATTTCTGATATACGAACCAAGGCATAAGGTTGATACTAGCACCAAGATTGCATAATGCTTTATCACAATGGTAAGGTCCGATGTTACAAGGTATTGTGAAGTTTCCAGGGTCTTTTAATTTGGGGGGTAGTTTTCTCTAGATGATAGCACTGACTTCTTCCCTTACTTGAATCGTCTTATTCTCTATGAATCTCCTCTTCCTAGAGATCAAGTCTTTCAAGAACTTGGCATAAGTTGGCATCCCCCTAATAGCATCAATGAATGGTATATTGATTTCCACCTTCTTAAAGATTTCCAAGAACTTTGAGAAATGAGCTTCACATGCTTGATCCTAAGTCTTTGAGGGTAGGGGATCTCTCTCATTATCCTTTCCTTAACTTCTTTATCAATTCTCTATTTTTTCAACTCTAATTTCTTCTTGAACCTTTGCTGGTCACTATTCACAGCAACTTCTTTTTCACTCTTCTCTTTAATTTTTTTCTTTCCCTCATTCTCTTCAACTTCCACTAGAGGTTTCTCACTCCTTAGTGTAACCGCATGACAGTATTTTCCATATTTTTGTGCACTAGGCTCGGTATTGGAGGGGAATTTTTATTTACTCAATGGCTTCATGCAAGTGGCCAATTGTGACAATTGTGTCTCCAAATTATGGATGGAAGCTCTTGTATTAGCTAGCTCCCCATCCAACCTCTTGTGTACCTCTCCAATAGACCTTTCGATTATGGATTCAACTTTTTTTGTTGATCTCATCATCTTCTCAAACATTTGGTTTACCTTGTCTAAAGGATCCACTCCGGATGATGAAGCTTGGTGCTATCCAGTTCCTTGATTGGGTTGGGTTTGATAAATTTGACCTTGGTAAGGGCGGGGTTTGTTGTAGTAGCCTCCTCCTTGCTGAAACTAACCTATATTTTGAGGATATTACACAAATTGGCAATCTTTGTTCGTGTTGTCCTGAATTTCAGCAACCATTGCTTGAGGTGGCACCAGTTGTTGATCTTGTGTCTTCATAATTTTTGCAACCAAAGACATGAGTGCACTCATTTGAGCTTGAATTTTGGTATCCTTGTCAAATTCATAAAATACTCTCTTAATGATATGAACCTCCAAAATGGGTAGGATATTCAAACAAACCCGAGATCAAAAAGAGGAAGAACAAGGGACGGATAGATGTGGCTCAAACCCTAGCTTTGTGCATCATGGGGTTTGTTTTTTAAGACATGGTTGAAGGGATGGACCTAGAACCTCCTCAAACGGATGTTGAGGCAATACAAGTTTCATTCCTATCTCAAATGGATTGAACTTAGGGGCTGGATGATGGAGAATAGAAGGAGAACCCTAGATCAACAAGAGAGAACAAAGCTTCTTCAATCTTGTTTATTATGAGTTGTAACTTAAAAAATGAGTTTTGGATGAAACTAATAGACCTATAAGCCTCTAATAATCAGTCCTAACATGAAATTACTAAGTTACCCTAGGTTAGCAACTAACATAAGCAATTCAGACCCTATTAGAAGCTAACCCTAGTTAACTAGGCTAATTAAGAGTGTTTAGCTAGCTAACTATTACTAGAAATGTCTTAATAAGAAATTACATTTGAAATGAAGTGAAAGTGTTGTGGTAGACTTTATTGAATAGGAAGGATCTTTTTAGATTGGTCTTGATCATCCCTTAATGAGTTTTGGCTTCATTGTGCTGGGGGGGACTACTACTGAAAGTGACACTTTGATGATTTTCAATTGAGTGCACAACCTTCATTTGGTGTCCAAATGACTTGAAACTGATTGCATTGGATTCCTTTCTTCAAGATATTTCCAATGAATACAATTTAGGACATGTTTGGACCACTTTGGGTTTCGACATCCAAAGAGCCCTTAAAATAGCTAAGTGTAGAGTGGTTGTTGGTGAAGTGAAGTTTGGTCGAATCTTCAAGGTATGAGATGGTTCCTTCCTTGATGCATCCTTTGTAATATTGATCCAATTTCATTCCTAGGATGTCTAGCTTGAGTCCCAAGACTTTATGCTCTTCTTGTTGTTCTTGCTTGGTGGCCACGCTAGACATGAAAAGGCTAAGGCATTCTTGAGCTTTCTTTGCCCTAAAGCTTGTCATATGTCCTCCCAATCCTTGTAGTGGATGAATCCGGCCTTGATGAACTTCATTGCTTCCCTTGGAGGAATGTTATTCCATTGTACCAAGGGTTCTAACACTAGGTGTCAAGGAAGTAGGCGCCGGGTGAGAAAGAGAGCTAGCACTCAAGGCTTGTTGTGAGCAAGTGCTTCCTTCCTTTGTCCCATTTCCATCTACATGCTTTTCACTTGGTAGGATCATATCAGATAGTATACCAGAAGACACTCTCCCACTTGTAGGTGTTTGTAGGATAGTGTCCTACCTTTCCATAACTCATATGGAGTTTTATCTTGCTTCTTTTAAGGTACCCTATTTAAAAGGTAATTACTCGATAAGATAGATTCACCCCACATATTTTGAGGTAAGCCTAAACTGATAATAACCTAGGATCACACAAGGAGTTGCTTGGATGACAAGTATGGAGAGAAGGCGAAGCCAGAGCCCAAGCCCTTATACCTAACACCTTTCAACCTAGGTGGGGCCCACATTTGGCCAAGCCTAGAAAGGAGTCCAATATGAAGGGATAGCATCAAGGTCAAGTGGAGGACATCACTTGAGTGCCAATCCAAGTTTACAAGTCCTTTGGGCCTCGATCAAAGTTGGTCAACTTCTCGGGTCAACTTTGGTCAACGCCCAAACATGGCCAATATGGGTGCCATTTTAAATCTCTTTGCATGAGGATTCCAACAAGCACAAGATCATCCAAATCAAAGTTCAAATGAAGCTTGTGCATCAATTTCTTTATGCACAAGTACTTTCAGAAATGATGATGTCAGCTTGTCTCTCAAGCTTCAAATGATGCCAAGACATGGATGGTGACCTCCACCCGTCCCAAATCAGATCACATCCCTTCCCCAATGTCTCTTTCTACTCTAGGAATGGATTATTTTGAATTCCTAGCATCTTTACCCTTAAGGTGATGTTTAGGACATTTTAGGTTGTAATTAGGTGTTAACCTAGGGCTAATCAATTCAGCCCATGTAAGTCACACATGTAACCCTAGGTACACCTAGAATATTCCTTAGGATATTCCATTAGGGTTTTAGGGTTGTTATGACCGGCCTCCCCCTCTTCATTCCCTATATATAGTTGGCCACAACTCTTGTAACACTTAGAACCTATTAAAATGAAAGCTTGAGAAGTGATATTCCTCAAGCCTTGCTTATCACCTATATATCCTTCCATCTCATCCCTTGAGGCTCAATTTTGAGTCCAAGAATCATGTCTAGTGTTGCTTCTCACACCGTTGGGTTGAGGTGCTAGACCCATGCTTCCTCATCGGCATTCTTCCAAGGGTTGTCACGCCATTGTGGTGTTGAAGGTCCTTTGAACCGGCCTATATTATCCATCCTTTCAAGTGAGCTAGATCTATGAACTAGGGGTTCCAATCTACCCTAGGGAGGTCCTTTATCATGAACTTAGTAACATTGCATTCATCATTTCTTTCAATGTGCAATTTTTCCGTTCAGCTACACCATTTGATTGAGGTGAATAAGGTGTAATAGTTTCATGCATTATTCCATGTTGTGCACAAAATTCACCAATTGGTTATTCATACTCGCCACCTCTATCACTTCTTAATCTTTTGATCTTTTTATTGATTTGATTTTCAACCTCATTTTTATAGAGAATAAATTTCTCTAAAGCATTGTCTTTACTTTTCAATAAATACACAGAAATATTTTGTGTTATCATCAATAAAGGTAACAAAATACGTATTACCACCTTCTGTTTGAACAAATTTCAAATCACAAACATCACTATGAATCAATTCAAGGGACCTGGTGCTTCTTTCAATGGATTGAAATGATGACCTTATCAATTTTACCTCAACACAAATTTCACGTTTATGTTTTTGATCAATTTGAAATGTCTGAATATGGTCCAAGTTAATTTATCGACGTATCGAGTCAAAATTAACATGACCTAGTTTACCATGCCACAAATTAGAAGACTCAAGCAAGTAAACAGAAGAAGTACTCTGTTTATTGATAATATTCATTACATTGAGTTTGAACAACCCATTACAAGTATAATCATTTCCTATAAACATTCCAGATTTGGTCAGTATGACCTTGTCCGATTCGAACACCATGCAGAACCCATGCATGTTCATCAGCGATCAGGACACCAGGTTCTTGTGCACCTCTGGCACATGCAGGACATTGTTCAAGGTCAATGTCTTTCCAGAGATCATCTTCAGACTGACCTTAAATTGTTTCCATTGCAGAATTGCCCATGTACATCTTCTCCCTTGAATTGGTTCAAAGGAGGAGAAGAGGTTCTTGTTGGTGCAAACGTGTCTGGTAGCACCGGTGTCAATCCACCATTCTTTCGGGTTGGACCCAACAAGATTCTCCTCAGAAACTACATCAGCGAGGTTGATATCTTCCATGTCTTGGGCAACTTCATTGATCATGTTTGCCTCACGATCATTTTTCTTTGGGAGTCAGCAATCGCCAGATTTGTGGCCCATCTTTCCACAGTTGAAGCATTTGCCGTTGAACTTGGGGTTTGACTTCGGCTTCGAGACACCTCCTGCTGCCCGAGCTTTCCTTTTCCCTTCTTGTTCTTTGAGCTTTGCCATTTTCCATCCTCCATCATGTTGGCTTTGGCACTAATGGAGATGGATGACTTGCACTTGGATCCCCTATTATCTTTTTTTATACAAACTTTAACAATGAGGTCATCCAAGTTCATTTTCGTTCGCTTCTGCTTTAGGTAGCTTTTGAATTCCTTCCATCTAGAGGGTACCCTCTCAATGACAGCTGGCATTTGGAAGGCTTCAGCCAACACCATACCTAAAGTTCCTACACTTGACTGATCAGAGTCTTGGAATCCACCATCATATAATCGAGGAAACGACCGACCACAAATTTCTTTGCACTAGTATTGTCTGTTTTATATTTCCGGTCCACAGAATCCCACAATGCTTTTTCTGTATTAAAAGTACAATAGACTATATACAACGAATCATGTAAACTGTTTAGGATATAATTACGGCACAGAAAGTCGGAGTGGATCCATGCTTGATTAGAACTGGATATCTCAGCGTCCACGTTCCCCTCGAGAACTCCAGGAGCATCCTCAGTTAAGAATCTCGCAAGATTCAGGGTGGTCAAGTAGAACAACATTTTCAGTTGCCACCGTTTGAAGTCCCCCCCGTTGAACTTCTCCGGTTTCTCCGCATGAGAGGCCAGGACAGTCAAGGGGTTCGGTACCATAGTCATGATATCCCCATAACCACTGTTACCATGATTGTTACCGTTGGACCCATTCACAACTTTGGAACCGTCAATACCGTTAACTTCCGTGATTGTCATCATATATCAACATTTTTGTGTTAAGATTGTAGTAAGAGTAAGTACCAAAAATGGTAGTAAACAAGAACTGGGGTAGAATTGCACAAAATGCAAAAGATGAAGATAATATAATAATTCTACCAAATTTCAGAAATAAATAAATTTGAAAAAATATTAGAAAATTCACCAGAATTATTTTAACGAATTTAAGTAGAAATTATGCCAGAAATTAACTAAATTAACAGTATAACAAGATAATTCTAATTTTAACAATAAAATAGAATTTAGGAAAAGATGAACGAATCAAACCAAGACAAAGTTTAGAAACAAGAACCGTTCTTCGGAGATATTGTTTCTGAGGCTTGCGTTGCACACAATTTCCTTAAAACATATTAACCCCCTCCACTACGAGTTCTTGAGGATCGAACGAGCGTCTGTCTCCCAAGATACAATAGAGACGCAAAACGAGCTTTGCACCTAAAGCTTGTTTGTTGACGAACTATGACGAACTAGAACGGAAGAATATGAAGAACACCAAAAACAATGATGCAATAGAGTTTTGCAAGAAGAGAGGAAGAGAGTTTAGAACGAAGAAGTGTGCTAGGGATGAAGAATATGCATGGTGGAGATGCCCTTTTATAGTGATTAGGAGAGGTCTAGCCATCAGGGCACCTAAATGCACTATAATGGTAGCCCTTAACCCTAATACTAAAGGCCTTGGAACCACCCTACTAATGGTCTATAAATCACCATACTAATGGTGATGAAACCTCTAAATTTATGGTAGAAAATGAATATTTTTTTCATTCATATTTTTCATAATATTTCATCATACTTCCAACAAGATGACCCCATGACCTTCGTGTGAATCTCCTTGTCGATCTTCAAGAACGGGCCTTCTGCTCCATACTTTTTGATTAGAAGCCTCATGTACTCCTTTATAATTATTCGAAATAATTTAAGTTAAGAAATTATAAAATGAAAATAATTTGAATTAAACATAACAATCTATGATTATGAAAACTTACCAGAGCCGACAATTCCTTGCCGAGCCACTCTTCCCCAAACTCCCCCACTCGCAACCTCTTTCCTTGTTCCTTGCATTGTGCATTAATTAAAATTTATTAGTAATTATTATAACTTACGTAATTAATTAACAAATAAAGTTAAACAAATTATTGTTTCTTCATAAAGGGTCATCTTCGACTTGTTGCCATGTGATTTGTGTTTGGGACGGTTCTGGCTCTTGACATTCTTTTTATTCCTTTTCAATTCCTCCTTGAATCTTGTAGTGTTATAATACTTCAACAGCTTCCTCCAATTCAAATGATCCATTCTCGGAGGAACGAGATCGACCCAGTCCAAGTAGTTTGGAGCCTAGGTCCAATGGAGGCCTACTTCTGGCCTAGTTCCTTTGACTGTCCATGGTGTTCCTATAGAACTCGGCGAAACGCGAATGCAGGTAGTCTACGAAATTAGGTCCCGTCCAAGAATATTCACTATGTTACAAAATATTTAAGCTTTAACGACTATACAAATATAACTAAATAAATTTACAAGTTGTAAATAAGGTATACATTACCACGAATGCGTTTGCCCAATCCGTCAACTAATCTCACGTTTGCTCAAAGTACGAGTGTGGGGAGCCTTTGAATTTATCGTGGAAGATGCGTCCAATCACTTTTGACACGCATGGCGGTTTTTACCTCAAACTGCATAGAATTGATATGTTAGTATATGAACAAATGCAAAGATAAAAATATTAATGGAATTAGTAAAAAACTTACTGACCTCAAACATGTCAAGTCGTACAATGCTGGGGGAAACAAGTTCCTTTTTGCCTAGGCCTACACATAATTAAAAAGAATTAAATTAGGTATGTACATTGCAGAATATAGGACCAATGTAAAAGAGAATAGATAGACAACTAACCAAATTCATGAACTTTGTCGCAAATTTGCTAGTCTATACTCATCAAACCATCCTCGCTGATCCTAGGTAGTGCTAGCTAACAACCTTGTTGAATCGACTGATATATGGTTCGACCTCTTGAGAGTTCTGTAGAATATAGGTCTCTACATGATGTAACTTTTCACTAGTTAATTCTCGAACTCGTGGCCTCCCAAATGGTTTTGTTGGATAATTAAAAATTGATAGTGCACAATCACGTATGTCATCTCAAATTTTGTTACGTATCTCAGGGTTCACACGTATTTCATGTTTATCTTCCATGTAATGCTCACAAAAGAACGCAACCTCTTGTATAATTTTTTTTTCAATGATCGAGCCCTCTAGTGTTGTTGTTTGTTGACACATTTTGATTTCAACCAATTCATATTCCTTTCGAAAGGATACATCTACCAATATCCAACAGATCCACATGTTCGAAGATACCAAGGTAGATGAATGGTAAAATGTTCCATTGAGTCAAAGAACGATGGAGGGAAAATCTTTTTAAACTTGCACAATGTAACAACGATGAATTCATCCAACTTCTCCACATCTTTCAATTGAATATCCTTAGCACACATTAGCCTAAAGAACTTTTTAAATTCTTCTATTGTTTTCCAAATACCATCATCGATGTGGCCATGTAATGTAACTGAAAACAACTTTTGCATGAAGACATGACAATCATGGCCTTTCATGCTGCAAAATGTATTATTGACAATGTTGACACAATTCCTAATTTTGGATGCGTAGCCATCAGGAAGTTTGAGGGTATGCTTTAACTAGTTGAAAATAGTTCCAATATGATCTTTATTAAAAATAAATGACACTTTTGGTTTATACGACTTGTCATCACGACCATTCACCAAATGCAATTCGGGTTGGATTTTCAGCTCTTCAAGATCGCGTCTCGACTTTGTGTTGTCCTTCGTTTTCCCTTTCACATTCATAATCATGTTGAAAACATTGTGGAAACAATTCTTCTCAATATGAATCACATCAAGACAATGTCTAACTTTCATATTAACCCAGTACGACAACTCCCAGAAGATTGAATTCAGTTCTTTATCCACACTACGTGAGTGGGAGAGGGCTCGCTGCGGCCCTAAGTGCAGCGGCACCGCAGCGAGCGCCGCAGCGTTTTGAGCCGTCGCGCGGCGCAGCAGTCGCAGCATGCTGCGGCTTCGAGGTGG
>JBBYHH010018578.1:0-16777 GCA_038382905.1 Daphne laureola
ATCTATTTAATGTACTAAATAGGCCAATGACAAAACGTGAGGCGCTACCGAAGTGTTACAAGTAGTTTAGAAATTTGCGCAGCACAGCCTTTAAATGTACTACTAGCCAATCAATATTAATACACACACACACACTCCCTCCGTAGTCCATTAATTGATCCATTTGTTTTGGTTGTTTTACAATATTTAATCTATAATTTTATTTATGAAAGTTCGGACATGTAAAGTTAAATAACTTATATGCATATCATAATTTGAAATATAAAGTTTTTAAATAGATTTTTTCCGAATTTTTTTTCACTATTTATCTTAAAAAAAACATTAAATCAAACATTGAATATTGAAACATGAAAACAAATGGTTCAATTAATGAGGTACGGAGGGAGTATATATATATATATATATATATATATGGAGTATATTTATTTTTTTGAGAGAGAGAGAGAGAGATGCCAATCAAAATTAATTCTCCTTAGATGACAGATAGACCACAACCAAGATGGCATATCAGAAGAATGGGAGCTTCAATAGAACCAAAGAATAAAATCGGGCCAGTTTAGAACATTTAAACCTAACAGACCACAGATGAAGTTCACCACATATTCAAACATACATGTACATGCACAATCACTAGATGCAATAATGCATCAGCATGTAGAATGCCTAGATGCAGTGCAAGTATATGAATGATCATGTGTAGCCAACATAACTCTGATAAGTCGATTAGTCTAAAATCATTTTCAACAAAAACAATTCTTTTTTCATGGAATCCGGAACAGAAACACAGCTCAGACATTTACCATGAATCTGACTACAGAAACAGTTACATTAAAACGGAAAATAACAGTTTAAAGAAGGAAACTGACTTACAATACGTTGCCCAAGAATGTGGTCAAACTTGAACCATTTAATGAACTATGATACAGAAGTTTCCATTCATCAAGTTCATGTGGCGAAAGAGCTCCTCCTATGTGCCATGCATATTCCTCAGTCAGCAACAATGTACTAGAGTTAGCACTTTCTGGACATAGCAATCTAGGAACTTGAGAACCTGATTTCTCTGCATGTAGTAGAATCAGTAAAGTATCAGAAAACATCATATGCCGGCAACTCATCTCAAAATTTTACCCTAATTAAACTTTAACTTAAGACCACTCAGGAAAGAACAATCTGGAAGGGGAATCCACATGAATTAAACTTAATCAGACATTTAACTTCGAGAAACTCAAACAATCAGTATCTGTTATGAAAAGGAAAAAACCCAGCTGCAGTTATATGATTGCTAATTTGACCTTAAAAAGGGCAAACAGTCAAGGTTATTAAAAGCGAAAAGTGCACTAAAGCGCTAAGCGCAGAGCAAAAGCGCGGGCTTTAAGAAAGTTAAGCATAATAATAGATATAAGTATAAAGTGGGTGGAAAACCCTCAAAATTGCTACAAGTGATCATAAATAACTTAAATGGATCATGAAATTGCCAATTTTTTATTAAAATGTGTCAAGAATTGAAGGTTCCAGGCTTAATTAAAGTAAGAGGAAAAAGTTGAAGGGTATTCTGCTGAAGGAAAAATAAAGATGGGGTAATATTGGCAAACTTGAGAAAGTTAAAGGGTTAAAGTGGATCAGCCCAGATCTGGATATTTTAATCTCCTTCCTCGCGATCTTCCGGCATCGGTGCCTGGGTAGTGGTGATGTCGATACATCAGAGCAGAAAAGTGGACTTGGAATTCGAAGAGATGAAGAACGCGAAACCATTGGCGGAATTCAAAGTTCAAGTCAGAGCAGGACGGTGGACTTGGATTACAGCAGGACAGAGTGAACAGTCTGGCGAAGCTCTTGAATCAGGAAAAAAAAAGAAAAAAAAGAAATCCAGGTTCTCTGCGCTTCAACTGAAGCTCTCACTTTCAGCTCGCTTGAGCACTTATCCAAGCGAGCGCCTTGTGCATTGAGCGCGCCTAAGGCGCGCATTTAATAAACATGCAAACAGTGCACAGAGCTACTGCTATCACAGGGTCTGGGAAAGGTTCAGATACATTTTGGATTTATTGTATGCTGCCTTCGCTTGCATTTCTGCAAAAGGATGTTTTCACGACTTGAACCGTGACCTCCAGGTCACATGATGACACCTCCCCCAGTGCACCAGGACACCCCTTCTACATATTTGACCTATATTGAATAAAATCTAATGCACAACTAGTTTGTCTTCCCATAAATGTAATATTAGGAGAGAAATCCAAATGTTTTGCTTGTGGAACTCTAAAATGCAGTACCTAACAGAGCGCCAAACTTCACCAGTCTTGAAAACTTTAACAGCATCAAAAACTGTTAAACCATTTCGATGAAGCAGGGGTGCACAAGAGAAGTCCATTTGCTAGCAAGAATGCAGCATGTTCCTTTGCACAATGCTGTCACTAAAGTTACTAATTTCTCTTATCTTTTGCGGATGTCATGCCAGCATAGTGTATCCCAACTATGCCAGTGTCGGAAGCACTGCTACCAGTAAAAAAAATTATCAACTCCAACAAGTCTCTCCAAATATCTTTGCTACTCTTGTATCAATGAACGTGGCTCCTTGTCATTTTTATCATTCTTATTTCATTTCTGGGTTCCAAAAAAACCTACTCCATAACATAGATTATGCATGCCATCATTCTTGCCATCAGATTTTCTGGACAGAAATGGACCACACTTTATATGACGTGCCCCGGTTTAAGATGCCATGACAACAAACTAGAGGTAATTAACCATCCAGAAGCAAATTCAGAACCTGCGGTATCTGGTGTGAGAAAGCTCCCGAGGAACCTCCTAAGAGAAGGAACTTGACTACACCAATTTCTAAAATGGTCAAAAGACATGCTCTCTCCATTTCTTTCATCATCTCTTGCAAATGTCGCTGCACCAAGAAATGCATCAACAATGCCACTTTGTGAATTTGCTCCAACGTCAGAACTTTTTGAGGGGAATAAAGCATCAAATATTACTCGTAAGCCAGATTCCACATCAGACCTGACATACGAAATGTAGAATTTGGAATAATCAGAAGTGAAGTATCTGATAGTCTGAAGAAACTCCCAAATCGAAGTGGTTCATATCAAATATCAGCATATCATATATCAGCACATTGCACCTTCCTCTGAATCAATATGACAATGTTCAACCTGTCTCTGCACATCACTGTAACAATATCCAGCAGAAGCTTTAAATCGTAAACCTGCATTAAATTTAGCCTTATCCCATGGTGCAACTATCCGGGTTCACCAATCAGATAAAGATATAACTAGCACTCACCCTCAACAAGAAATTAAGAAAATCGACAGCTCACTAAATTAACAACCTTGAAGGCTTGAAACAGCGAAATCAAACTTGCCTCACACCCAACTTTATTGGAACACTACCTGCTTAAATTTCCATCAGCATCGATATCCAACAGCTTATATATGAACTCATCTATCTCATTATTAGTTCCCTTCTCATAAGACGCCTGTAATAAGCGAAAAAATCACGGTCTTAAGAGCCAGATTGAAACTGTGATCATCTTAGTACACAATAAAAGAAGAAAAAAAATTTATTTCAAATTGATAAAATACTAGCATTACTTTCGCGATTACAAGATCTTCAAAGGTGAGCTTATGATCATTCCGGTGCCGCGTGACGAGATCAAACATCCTGTCCCCCAGAGAGCCTGTGAGGCCGAAGTAATCCTAATCCCAAATTATGAACTTAATTGACCCAGACCATGAAAGCAACGGGCAATCGAATTATTTATAGTAGCGAAAAGCAAAAGAGCACATAGGCAAAAACCTTGAAACCTGAGGGCGATATGTACATCCCGTCGCTCTGCGATTGGGAAGCGAGAGAGTGGAATAGAGATTTGAGCTCTGCAAGTTCAGTGGGCGTGAAAGCTCTTGAAGCGACGGCGAATTGGAGATCGGAAGCAGGAGACTGAGAATTCCCCATCCTGTTATCTCCGATCGAACTCGAATCCTCACCGGGGAAGATGGTATGGCGATCACGGCGGTTACTCTAGAGCAGCTGCATAAGCTTCGTCAGTCGTGGTGGACCCGTTTTTTGCAATTTTTTATTTTTCTTTTTCTTTTTCCGATTCTCGTTTATCATTGACCTTAATATTTTACTTTTATTATTAAATAGTTCCCTAAATTATGTTAATTCGCACATTTTAGTTCCTAAACTATAAAACATGCTAATTAAATCCTTGAATTATGTCCTTTCACTAGCTAACTCGCTCATTGAGATTCTAACGGTGTTAGTTTTTTGACAGATGGGTGACCTATTTGTAAGAATTTAAAGCATTTTATTGCATAGTTAATGGACTTTGAGTATAAATTAGAAATAATTATGATCATAATAGTCATTTTCTCTAAGGTCAACTAACATTAATACAGTCAAATAGGTAAAGTGCTTGACAATGCATAGTTGAGGGACTGAGTTTGTACGTTTTATAGTTGAGGGACTAAAGTGATTGAGTCAACATAATTCAGGGGACTATCTGATAATAAAGCCATATTAATATGATTAATTTTCTATAGCTTTTATGTAAAAAAAAATGACCCTTAAAATTGCATATGTTGCCTAAAACATTTATTCGAGAGTTTCTAAAAAGTTGTGTAAGTGCTAATATTATGTTTAAATTTGAGCCGAGTGACAAAGGTTATAGCCTACCAATTTTTTTAAGAAATGTTTAATAAACTTGAAACTTAAATTAATGTTTATCACAAAGAATGTAGATATAAATCTTAATATGGTTCATTTTTCATAATTTTTATTTAAAAAAACACAACTTAATATTGTGCATTTTACCTAAAACATTTATACCATAGTATTTATAAAGTAGTGTATCAAACATTATTATGTGCGAGTTTGAGCCGAACGGTAAATGATATATAGGCTACATGATTTTTTGAAATAAGTGTAATGCATTAGAAATTTAAATTAATGTTTATGAGAAAAACATTATAGAGAAATATTAGTATTATTTATTTTTTATAGTTTTTATTTTAAAAATATACACTTAAAATTGTGCATTTTTTCTAATACATTTATACTAGAGTTTCTGAAATGTTGTATAACTGTCAATATTATGTTCAAATTTGAGTCGAAGGATAAAGGCTATAGGAGTTACATTTTAAGATTTTGTATCACTTTCATCCTTTAAATTACATTTTTGTCCTCTTGTAGTCCATCCGTTAAATTTTTGGTGGAATTGGGGGTTAAAATGAGAGTGCTTTTGTAAATGTCCATATCTGATATGCATTTCAACCTTAGCATTTTAAAAAATATACAATATAACCCTACTAGTTCTAAAATTTACAAAACCACTACCCTTGCATCCCTCCCTTCTCCAATTTGCTCAAATCGACTTTGACGTTGAACCCAACAATTATGTCCCGCTGTCACCGGAAAGGTCGCCACCAGACCATCACCTACAACGCCTTCGATTCACAGATCTAGATCCTAGATGAACGACCCACCCTCTGAACAGCGCTTCTGCAAACTCGCCGATCTACATCGCATCGATCCAGCTAGCACTGAACCCCATCGATTCCCCTATGTTCACGAGAGCACTGGAGTTTTTCTCCTCTTCCACATCCTTGACAACACCGGCAGGATCGATTGCCCATCTTCGGATCCGCTCATCGAGAAAGGTTGGAGCCTTAATGATCGGTGGTGGCAAGTCTGGGGAGCGGACTACGGAGTGCTGGGAAGGCTAGAGATCATAACTAGAAGAAGGAGGGATGAAGGGACTTGAAGAATTGGACCCAGATCGAATAGTCTACCCTTCATGTCCGACGATCTAGGTTAGTCAGTGGGGTTTCGACGCCAAAACGGGAATTCAAACAAGTCAATTCTCTACCCGACTTGGATGCTAGATGGGTACGGATCTGATGGGGTTTTGAGTAGTGAAGAATCCTTGTTACAGATATGTATTGGAAGTAGATTTAAGGTCGGCTTCCATGGATCTGATTCGAGTTTCTCATGAGAAACACAACTATGAAGAGAACGAAGCTGATAGTGAAATATAAGGATGAGACCGAAGGGTAGTGGGTTGTGGTAGATTTGTAAGTTTCAAAACTAGTAGGGTTAGTTTGTATATTTCTAAAAATGTTAAGGTTGAAATGAATATTAGATATGGGCATTTTAGAAAAATACCCTAATTTTAACGGCAACTTGACGAAAAATTTAACGGAGAGACTACAACAGGACAAAAATGTAACTTAAAGGATGAAAGTGATACAAAATCTTAAAACGGAACTCAAATAGGACAATCATATA
Source organism: Daphne laureola (assembly GCA_038382905.1). NCBI lineage: Eukaryota > Viridiplantae > Streptophyta > Magnoliopsida > Malvales > Thymelaeaceae > Daphne > Daphne laureola. Next base: position 6,289 of record JBBYHH010018578.1, read on the forward strand.
ACTTAAGGGACCATGAAGGGAGTTTACTCAAGGCTATAGTCTACCATTTTTTTAAAGAAAAGTGTAATGCATTTGAAATTTAAATTAATTTTTATGAGAAAACATTTAGACGGAAATATTATTATGATTTCTTTTTATTATTTTTATTTCAAAATAACACCATTAGAATTGTGCATAATTTCTAGAACATTTATACTCGAGTTTCTATAAAGTTGTGTACCAAACAAAATTATGTGAAATTTTGAGGTGAAGGGCAAATGATATAGCCCACCAATGTTTTTGAAATAAACTTAATGCATTTGAAATTTAAATTAATGTTTATGAGAAAAATGATATAGAAAAATATTAATATGATTAATTTTCTATAGCTTTTATGTAAAAAACGAGACCCTTAAAATTGCACATATTGCTTAAAATATTTATTCGAGAGTTTCTAAAAAATATTGTAGCTGTCAATATTATATTCAAATTTGAGCCAGATGGCAAAGGCTATAGCCTACCAATTTTTTTTACAGATGTTTAATGCACTTGAAACTTAAATTAATGTTTATCACAAAAAATGTAGATAAAAATCTTAATATGTTTCATTTTTCATAGTTTTTTTTTTTTTTAAAACACACCTCAAAATTGTGCATTTTATCTAAAATATTATTCTGTGCATGTTTGAGCCGAACGACAAAGGTTATATAGCCTAAAATTTATTTTTTTGAAACATGCTTATTTTATTAATATGTGAATATTACAATATGGAAAATAAATATGGAAAGAGTAATGCAGTTGAAATTTAAATTAATATTTATGAAAAAAATAAGAGAAATTTTATTATGATTCCATTTTGTAGTTTTTATTTCTGAAAACACACTTTTAAAATTATCCATTTTATCTAAAATATTTGTTCAAATTTTAGCTGATGGAAAAAGTCTATAGCCTACAGAATTTTTGGAGAAAAATGTAATGCACTTGAAATTTAAATTAATATTTATGAAAAATATTTAGCGAGAAAAATTAATATGATTCACTTTATAGCTTTTATTTCAAAAAACACGCATTTGAAATTGTCCGTTTAGTCTAAAATATTTATATTAGAATTTTTTAAAAGTCGTATAGCTGCCAATATTATGTGCAAGTTTGAGCTGATATTAAAATTTTTAACATGATTCATTTTTTTTAGTTTTCATTTCAAAAAACACATCTTTAAAATTATACATTTCGCCTAATACATTTATACTAGTGTAACGCCCTCATTTGTATAACCCATTTTTTGTGAAAAATTTGAAACTTTTTAGACTTTCAAACCTTTTGGAAATAAACCAAGAATAAATTTTTAAAGGTAAATAAAACTTTTATAAATATAAGAGCAGTAAGTGAAAGCGTTACAAAAACCAACGATAAAATAAGTAAGTTTGTAATAACGCAACATAAATAAATCTTATCCCCAAAATAAAGATACAACTAAGCCATGTCGAGTGACTACATTTAGAGAAAAATGTTAATATGATTATTTTTTAATTATTTTTATTTCAAAATAACATCCTTAAATTCTGCATAATTCGTGAAATATTTATACTCGAGTTTCTATAAGAAAGTTTGAGTTGAAAATCGAAGGCTATGTCCTACCAATTTTTTAGACATAATTGTAATACACTTAAAATTTAAATTAATATTTATGATAAGAACTTTATATAGAAATATTAATATGATTCATTTTATATAGCTTTTATGTCAAAAAACAGATCTTTAAAATTACATATGTTGCCTTAAAAATTTATTCGAGAGTTTCTAAATAGCCTAATGAATTTTTGGAAAAAAGTGTAATGCACTTGTAACTTAAATTATTTTTTATGAGAAAAAATGTAGATAAAAATATTAATATAATTATTATTTTTTATAGTTTTTATTTCAAAAAACACACCTTAAAATTTTGCATTTTTCCTAAACATTTATACTAGAGTTTTATAAAGTAGTGTATCAAACATTATTATGTACATGTTTGAGCCGAACGACAAAGACTATAGCCTACAAGATTTTTTGAAATAAGTATAATACACTAGAAATTTAAATTAATGTTTATGAGAGCAAATTTAAAGAGAAATACTTATATTATTCATTTTTTATGGTTTTTATTTAAAAAAAAATACACCCTTAAAATTGTGCATATTGTCTAATACATTTATACTAGAGTTTCTAAAATGTACTGTAGTTGTCAATATTATGTTCAAGTTTGAGCAGAAGGGTAAATGCTATAACCTAACAATTTTTTTGAGAAACGTGTAATACATATGAAATTTAAATTAATGTTTATTAGAAAATATTTAGAGATAAATATTAATATGGTTCATTTTTTATTGTTTTTATTTCAAAAAAAAAAACATCCTTAAAGTTGTGCATAATTTCTACCATTTATTTTTGAAATAAGTGTAATGCACTTGAAAGTTAAATTAATGTTTATGATAAAAAATTATAGAAAAATATTAATACGATTCATTTTCTGTAGCTTTTTTGTCAAAAAATGGACCCCTAAAATTGCACTTGTTGGCTAAACATTTTTTGGGAGTTTCTATAAGTTATGTAGCTGTCAATATTAAGTTCAAATTTAAGCAAGATGGCAAAGACTATAGCCTACCAAAATTTTGGAGAAAATTTTAACGTATTTGAAACTTAAATTAATGTTTATGAGAAAAAATATAGATGGAAATATGATTTATTTTTTATAGTTTTTATTTAAAAAAACACACCTTACAATTATAATAGAGTTTTTATAAATTAGTGTATCAAACATTATTTTGTGCAAGTTTGAGCCGAATGACAAATGCTATAGCCTAGAGGATTTTTTGAAATAAGTGTAATGCAATAGAAATTTAAACTAATGTTTATGAGAACAAATTTATAGAGAAATATTAGTATTACTCATTTTTTAGAGTTTTTATTTCGAAAAACACATCCTTAAATTTGTGCATATTGCTTAATACATTTATGCTAGATTTCTGAAATGTATTCTAGCTCCAATATTATGTTCATGTTTGAACTGAAGAATAAAGGCTATAGGCTATCAAATTTTTTAAAAAAAATGTAATGCATTTGAAATTTAAATTAATAATTATGAGAAAATATGTATAGAGAAATATTAATATGATTCATTTTCTATAGTTTTTATGTCAAAAAACAGACCCTTAAAATTGCACATGTTGCCAAAAAAATTATTCGAGAGTTTATAAAAAGTAGTGTGGCTGTCAATATTATGTTCAAATTTGAGTCGGATAACAAAGACTATAGTCTACCAAATTTTTGAAGAAAAATTTAATGCACTTGAAACTTAAATTAATGTTTATTAGAAAAATTGTATATAGAAATCTTAATATGATTCATTTTTTATAGTTTTTATTTCAAAAAATACACATTAAAATTGTTACTTTTACCTAAAATATTTATACTAAATTTTTTATAAAGTAGAGTGTCAAACATTAATATGTGCAAGTTTGAAACAAACGACAAAAGCTATAGCCTACATGATTTTTTGAAATAAGTCTAATGCACTCAAAATTTAAATTAATATTTATGAGAATAAATTTATAGAGAAATATTAATACTATTCATTTTTTATAGTTTTTATTTCAAAAAACAGAGCCTTAAAATTGTGCATTTTGCCTTATACATTTATACATGAGTTTCTGAAATGTAGTGTAGCTGCCAATATTATGTTCAAATTTGAGTCCAAGGATAAAGGCTATAGCCTACCAAATTTTTTAAGAAAAGTGTAATGCACTTGAAATTTAAATTAATATTTATGAAAAAATATTTAGAGAGAAATATTAAAATGATTCACTTTTTATTGTTTTTATTTCAAAAAAAAAATCCTTAAAATTGTACATAATTCCTAAAATATTTATACTCGAGTTTCTATAAAGTTGTGTATCAAACAATATTATTTGCAAGTTTGATCTCAATGGCAAAGAGTACTATAGCCTGCCAAATATTTAGAAATAAGTGTAATGCACTTGAAATTTAAATTAATGTTACTGAGAATTTTTTTATAGAAAAATATTAATATGATTTATTTTCTATAGCTTTTATGTATATAGAAAAAAGACCCTTAAAATTGCACATGTTACCTAAAATATTTATTTGGAAGTTTCTAAAAAGTAGTGTAACTACCAATATTATGTTCAAATTTGATGAGTAGGAGGGCAAAGGCTATAGCCTATAATTTTTTTGGAGAAAAGTGTAATGCGCTTGAAACTTAAATTAATGTTTATGAGTAAAGATGTAGATAAAAATCTTAGTTTGATTCATTTTTTATATAGTTTATATTTCAGAAAACAGACGTTAAAATTGTGCATGTTGCCTAATTTATTTATACTAGAGTTTGTATAAAGTAGTGTATCAAACATTATTATGTGCAAGTATGAGCCGAACGACAGGCTATAGCCTACAAGATTTTTTTGAAATAAGTGTAATGCACTAGAAAATTAAATTATTGTTGATGAGAACAAATTTATAGAGAAATACTAATGTTATTCATTTTCTATAGCTTTTATGTCAAAAAATAGACCCTTAAAATTGCACATGTGTTGCCTAAAACATTTGTTCCAAAGTTATAAAAAGTAGTGTAGTTGTCAATATTATGTTCAAGTTTTAGCTGATGGATAAATATTATAGCCTACCAATTTTTTTGAGAAAAGTGTAATGCACTTGAAATTTGAATTAATGTTTATTGGGAAAAAATTAGATTGAAATATTAATATGAATAATTTTTATAGTTTTTATTTCAAAAAATACACCTTAAAATTGTGCATAATGCCTAAATTATTTAGACTAGAGTTTATGTAATGTAGTCTATCAAACAATATTATATGCAAGTTTGAATTGAAAGACAAAGGCTATAGCCTACTGAATTTTTTGAAATAAGTGTATTGTACTTGATTTTTAAATTAATATTATTTTAATAATTTTTATTTTAAAAAAATACACCCTTAAATTTGTGCATATTACCTAATACATTTATATTAGAGTTTCTAAAATGTGGTGTATCTGTCAATATTATGTTAAAAAAAAATTAATTTTGTCTTATATGCTTACTTTATATTTTTACCATCTAGTAAACAATATTTCTCAATCTTCGTGCCTAGTCAAATGTATCATCTTTACTGGGACAGAGAGTATATATGTTTTAGGCAATATGCATAAATTTAAGGGTGTATTTTTTAAAATAAAACCTATAAAAAATGGGTCATATTAATATTTATCTCTAAATTTTCTTATAAACATTCATTTAAAGTTAAAGTACATTACACTTTTTTTTCAAAAATTTGATAGGCTATAGTTTTTGCCATTCGGTTCAAACTTTCACATGATATTCAGAGTTGCACTACTTATTAGAAACTCTAGTAAATGTTTTAGGTAATTTGCATGATTTTAAGGGTGTGTTTTTTGAAATAAAAAATGATCTATCATATTAATATTTCTCTCTAAATATTTTCTCATAAATATTAATTTAAATTTTAAGTGTATTACACTTTTATTAAAATATGTGGTAGGTTATAGCTTTTTACCTTCGGCTCACACTTGCACATAACATTCGTAGCCATATATTTTTTTAGAAACTCTAGTATTAATATTTTAGGCAATATGCACAAATTTAAGGGTATTTTTTTTTTTAATAAAATCTATAGAAAATGAATCATATTAATATTTGTATCTAAATTTACCCATAAATATTGGTTTAAATTTAAAGTGCATTACTTTTTTCTCGAGAAATTAAGTAAACTATAGCATTTGCATATTCAACAAGAAAAAAGACTGCTATAGCATTTTCCCTTCGACTGAAACTTACACATAATATTGGTAGCTACACTATTCCTTAGAAACTTTAGTATAAATATTTTACGCAATATGCACAATTTTAAACGTGTCCTAATTTTCACAATAAAAACTATAAAAAACTGAATCATATTAATTTTTCTCTCTAAATTTTTCCTCATTAACATTAATTTAAACTTCAAGTGCATTAAACTATTATCCAAAAATTATGTAGGCTCAAACTTACACATAATATTGACAGCTACACTACTTCGTAGAAATTCTAGTATAAATATTTTAAGCAATATGCACAATTTTAATGGTGTATTTTTTGAGATAAAAACTATAAAAAATGAATCATATTAATATTTATCTCTAAATTTTTCTCATAAACATTGATTTAGGATTCCAATGCATTAAATTTTCTCCAACAATTTGGTAGGCTATAACTTTTGCTCTTCAGCTCAAACATGCACATAATATTTACAACTACACTACTTTTTAGAAACTTTAGTATAAATGTTTTAGACAATATGCTCAATTTTAAAGGGCTATTTTCTGAAATAAAAACTATAAAAAATTAATCATATTAATATTTATCTCTAAATTTTGCTCATAAACATTAATTTGAATTTGAAGTGTATTACACTTTTCTCCAAAAGTTTGGTAGGCTATATATAGTCTTTGCCCTTTTACTCAAATTTGCACATAATATTGGCAGCTACACTATTTTTTAGAAACTCTAGTATAAATGTGTTACGCAATATGCACAATTTTAAGGGTGTGTTTTTTAAATAAAAACTACTAAAAATGAGTCATATATACTAATTATAATTATCTCTAGTTTTTTTTTCTCATAAACATTGATTTAGGATTCAAATGCATTACAATTTTCTCCAATAATTTGGTAGGCTATAACCATTGCCCTTCGGCTCAAACTTGCACATAATATTTGCAGTTACACTATTTTTTAGAAACTCTAGTATAAATATGTAGAATTTTAAGGGTATGTTTTTTGAAATAAATACTATAAAAAATCAATCATATTAATATTTAACTCTAATTTTTTTCTCATAAACATTAATTTGAATTTCAAATTTATTACACTTTTCTCAAAAAAAAATGTTAGGCTATTGCATATACTCTTCCGCTCAAACATGCACATAATATTGACAACTACACTACTCTTTAGAAACTCTACTATAAATATTATTTTAGGCTATATGCACAATTTTAAGGGTTTTCTCATAACTACTAATTTAAATTTCAAGTACGTTACACGTTTATAAAAATAAAATAAAAAATAGTAGGCTATATATAGTCTGTCTTTTAATTTGGCTCAAACTTGCACATAATATTAGCAGTTACACTACTTTTTATAAACTCTAGTACATATATTTTAGGCAATATGCACAATTTTATGGATGTGTTTTTTTGAAATAAAAACTACTCCATAAAAAAGGAATCATATTAATATTTCTCTTTAAGTTTTTTCTCATAAACATTAATTTAATTTCAAGTGCTTTATAATTTTCTCCAAAAATTCGGTAATCTATAGCATTTGCTCTCCCACTCAGACTTGCACATCGTATTGAAAGATATACTACTTTTTAGAAACTCTAGTAGAAACGGCAATATGCACAATTTTAAGGGTTTTTTTTTGAAATAAAAACTTAAAAAAATTAATCATATCTTTCTACATGTTTTCTCATAAATATTAATTTAAATTTGAAATACGTTACACTTTTCTAAAAATAATTGGTAGGTTATAGTATTTGCCTTTCGACTCAAATTTACATATAATATTGATAACTACACTACTTTTTAGAAACTTTAATACAAATATTTTAGATAATATGCACAATTTTAAGGGTGTGTTTTTCTGAATTCGGAAAAACATTAAATTTTTTTGTATAATTTTAGATATTTATAGAGCTATATATGCTTTCTTTTGCTTGAATATAAACAAGCCGGATCTTGAAGAAAACACACCAAAATTGTTCTGCGACATAGAATATCAAAGCAAATGTTGATTGAAATATAAGTTCATGATATCAAGTCTATATATAATATATCTCCACTATCTCGCTTATTAAGAAAATGGAATATCAGTAATTATTAGTAGATTTAGGAATAAATAGAGATGATAGTGAAAAGTTAAGGTCCATTTAGTTACAATTTGTTTTTCCAAAATTTTCATTTCAAGTTTCATTTATAAATAATTGAGATATATAACTAATCATTAAAGTTTTGAAAACCTCATTTTCTGAAAATTTTGAAAAAAATTCATAACTAAACGGATCCTAAGGCTCCAATTAGATTACCATGTTTTGTGAGAGACAAAAGGTAGGTCCATGAAACGCGCAGTGCTCGCCAAGTTATTGGCCTCACTAAGTTGACGCCCCAAAACTTGAAACAAAGCAACAAAAACAGATATTTGGGTTTGAAAGTTGAGATTCAGGCGTTACAATTGGGCTTTCCAGCTGCCTGCCTGCATGAGGGATGCAACCAAAACAGATGTTACTTGATTGGAAAAAGTTTTGTGAGGTGTTTCATACTTGCTTCTACAAGTGGGTGGTATACAATGTACTGGTAGTAGTGATCTAATATATATACTCTATACTCTATATAACCAATAATCTTATACTCTATATAACCAATTAACAATACCAATTATTATATCGAAATGTAAAAAAATGTTACTTTTGAGTTTTGACTCATCTCCAAACAAAACTTCAAGTGTAGAGAGCAAATGTATTTACAAGCTTACAAAGGATGGAGAGTTAAGTGTAGCTTTTCATATCTTAGGAGTTAAGTTTAGTTATAGCTAAGGGGGTAATTGATTTAATGAATTCTGTATTTCACTTTCTAAGGACTTATACTTCTTACATATACTTACTCATGCCCTATTGTTTGGAAATGTTCAGTGGGGTGCCCCAGTGAAGGTTCGCAAGTGGCTATTAATCGTACTACCTCTGTTCCAAATGGTTTGTCTAATTTCATGAAAAGGACGTTACTTGTCGGAAAAGGACGTTACTTGTCTTTCATTTTCAATAACGAATAACGACTCCTTCAAACTGTCACAAAAGGTCGTTACTCGCCTGTCGTTTTCAAGGGTTCAATACGCCATCACTAATATTATGTTATATCTTTGTCCTAGATGATTTGTCCAATTTTCTTTGTAAATTGCAATAGAAAAGTGATAATACATCTGGGATGGAATGAGAAAGTAAACATTATTCATTAATATCATTTTTAATTAATCTCATCTATTGTGTAAAACTTGTTCTACACTTAAATTTTCAAAGCTTACATTTTTAGTATTTATTATATGGTTTTATTTTTAACAACATTTTGAAATATATAAATAAAATTCTTGTGTACAAATGACATGATATTCATAGGTTATGAACATATTTGTTTTTTGAATTTTGCCTACCATTAGATAATACTATTATAGATAAATTAGAATCAGCATAAAAAATCAAACATTTAGACATTTAAGGGACAAAGAGAGCAATTTTTTGTTTTTTTTGGAGTAACAACTAACAATATTGGTGGGGAAAATACTATTGACAGTGAAAGTCGTATCAGTATAATAATTAGTTCCCTCTAAAAAGGCCTCAAAATCCGATTATGTTAATTTTCTAAAAATGGTCTTAAAAATTGAATGTATAATCACGAGTATAACCCTTTCACCACCTAATTAACCTTGGTTCTCTGTCTCAAACCCGATAAGTACATACATAAATGTCTCAAAAAGAAGTTCAGAAACGGAAACACGGTAACTAAGAAAATCTGACCCGAATGCCTAAAAAGTAACGCCAATTATTACACCAACTCCTCCTCTCATATACATACAACTATTTACCTCTATATATAATTAACCAAATACATGCAAACTCACTGATCATATAGTATATCACAAAAAGATTAAACCTATAGCTAGCTATATCACGAGAGCTTCTGATCATGGCCACCGCTAACACCATCACCGCCACCAATGACCACCACCACCGCGTGATCATCGTTGGAGCAGGCCCATCCGGCCTGGCCTTGTCAGCCTGCCTCAAAGCCAAAAACATCCCCCACATGGTCCTAGAGAAAGAAGACTGTTACGGTTCCTTGTGGCGCAAGAGAACTTATGACCGTCTCAAGCTTCATCTAGGCAAAGAGTTCTGTTCCCTCCCTTACATGCCTCATCCTCCTAAAGCACCAACCTTCATCCCTAAAGACGACTTTGTCAAGTACTTGACCTCCTACGTCGAGACATTCGACATCCGGCCCATCTACAACCGGGCGGTTCGCCTTGCTTGCTTTGACAAGGATGAACGCAAGTGGAAGGTTGTGGCTGAGGATGGGGTCACTGGGAGTGTGGAGGAGTTTTTATGCACTCATCTCGTGGTTGCTACAGGTGAGAATGGGGAGCCTAACATCCCAAGGCTCCAAGGGCTGGAGAGCTTCAAAGGGGAGGTGGTGCACTCAATGGAGTACAAGAATGGGCTAGGGTTTCAGAATAAAGAGGTTTTGGTTGTTGGTTGTGGGAACTCTGGCATGGAGATTGCTTATGACTTGGCCAACTTTGGGGCTCACACCACCATTGTTGTTAATGGCACTGTAAGTTTATGTATTAATTAATTGATAAAAAAATGTTATGGACAGTCATTTTTAGATAGTAGTCACTAATTATACG
>JBBYHH010018687.1:0-10907 GCA_038382905.1 Daphne laureola
TTTCCATGAATCCTTCTAAGTCTCCTGGTCCGGATGGATTCACAGCTGCATTTTATCAGAAACAATGGAGTATTATAGGAGAGGATATTTGGGCAGCAATTGAATACTGTCTTAATAGTGGAAGCCTCCCTACTTCCTTTGGGGCAACCATCATTCACCTAATCCCAAAGATTTTCCAAGCCTCCTCTGCAGCTGAATACAGGCCTATATCCTGTTGCAATGTAATATACAAGATCCTTTCTAAGGTACTAGCCATCAGAATGCAAAAGATCCTCCCCCATATCATTAACTCAGCTCAGGCTGGATTTGATAAGGGTCATCAAATAGTAGAAAATGTATGTCTCGCACAGGAAATCCTTAAAGGGTATGGTAGAAAGGGTCTCTCACCTCGAATGGCTCTCAAGATTGATATGAGAAAGGCTTTTGATTCCATATCCTGGGACTTTCTTTAACAATTTATGATTCAGTTGGGATTCCCTCTCGTATTTGTCAAATGGACTATGATGTGTGTCAGATCACCATCATATTCACTGAATGTTAATGGTACACTACAAAGTTTTTTCAAAGGCACAAAAGGGATAAGGCAAGGTGATCCACTATCTTCCTACTTATTTGTAATTTCTATGGAGTATCTTTCACGGCTCTTACACTCCAGATTCGCTGATTGCTCTATCAAATACCACCCCAGATGCAAAAAACTGAAGGTAACTCACTTTCTATTTTCTATGATTTAATGCTTTTTGACTCTGCCTCTGTGATTTCTGGAAATGGTATAAAAAATGCATTGGATATATTCTCATTTACTACTGGACTCTTTATCAATGATCAGAAAAGGAATATTTACTTCTCCGGGGTGAGAGAATCTCTAGCCTCAGATATTTTATCTATCTTGAGCATGCAAAAATGAGAGTTCCCAGTTAAATACCTAGGTGTTCCTTTGAGTGGGACTAGACTTACTAAAGAAAAATTTCATCCATTAACCGAGAAAATTCTCCACATCCTTAAGTCATGCTCATGTAAATTCCTATCTTATGCTGGCTGATTACAATTAATCAAAGCAGTAGCTTTTAGTGTTCAAAGCTACTGGTCAACCATTCTTGCAATCCCTAAAGGAGTTCTAGAGTATATAGAACAAAACTTTTGAGCCTTTATGTGAGGGGGCAATGTGGAGTCTAAGAAAGCCCCAATAGCTTGGAGTAGGGTTTGTGTCCCTAAAGAACAATGAGGGCTCGGAATATATGGCTTAGTAGCCTGGAATCTTGTTTTCCAAGCCAAAAAGATCTAGAGATTAATCCGAGATAGTATGAGCCTATGGATTAAATGGATCCATGCATTTTACATAAAAGATTCAGATTTTTGGACCATGAACAGGCCGAGAGATTGCTCAGCTGCTGTCGGTGCCCTATATAAAAGTAGAATGCTTCTCTAAGAAGCCTTCACACTGAACAAATTAGAGCTGCAATCTGTCTTCTCCATGAAAGTTGTCTACATGCAGGTAATTGAAAACTTTGATATGGTGAGTTGGAAAAGACTAGCTTGGGGATCAAGACACTCTCCCAGAACTTCAATTATCTTCTGGCTTTGCGCTATAAAAGGGCTCAACACTTCTGATAAGGTGGAAGTCTGGAAATAGGGTGTTGATCTCACATGTATCCTCTGTTCCAGTTGTTCCGAGACAAGTGATCATTTATTCTTCCAATGTGCTTTCTCTCGCAGTGTTTTAACAGAAGGCTTCAAGGTAATAAATCTGAAACAACCCCTTCAATGGAATCTTCTCTGTAAATGGATGAATTGTGTAGCCCATGGCAAGTCAGTCAAAGCAAGCTTAAGAAGGAGCATGTTTGTTGCCCTAGTCTACTCAGTATGGCAAGAAAGGAATCTTCACAAGTTTCAACACAAACATAGAAGTGTCACACAAGTCAAAGATGCAGTAGTGAGATTGGTTCAGGATAAAAACAAAGTAATTCTAGCTGAACTCTTTTGATGTCTTCTGCAGGTAATCAAGCCGAACAAATCAAGTGTTAATATAGATGCTAACCATAAACTTTTGTTAGTTTCTATAAATCTGTTCCTAGATTAGTTAGACATTTTGTACTTCCATTTTTATTCAGGTTTGCTATTTTTGTAAAGCGCCTGAATATTCATGTAAGTACCGTTTGGCTTTATATCTATAAACTATATGGGGTGTGCTCCCCCATTTTCAGGAAAAAAAAAGTGATGAATTGGTGGAAGTTAGTCTATAACTAGTAGGTTTGCTTAATTGGGATGAATGGTATAGAGAATTCTGGAACCATTGACTTTTAATTTTTTACACAGATAAAGCAAACTGCAAATGTATAAAAGGGCAAAAATAGAACACAAAGAAAAAATACCACTTTTCTTAAAAACTGTACAAAAGGAAATGTTTTGAAGGAAATGTTTCGATGAATTTGAAAGAGAGTGAGCATATTTTTTAAGAATTGTTTTAATCTTCTTGATGAAAATTTGAGTCAAACATAAGTTCAAAAGTCACACGTATCATCTTTACTGGGATGGAGGGAGTATATACAAAGATGCCTTACTAGGAAAGTAATCCTAGTCCTAAAAGGATTCAACCTCAGTAAACTCTAAATTAGTACAAAATAGATCCATAACTTGTAAATAAATACAAACAAGTATAAAAACTAAATAAAACTTAATAAACAATCACTTTCTATCACCCCTCAAGCTGGTGAGTGGAGATCTTCCATTTGCAACTTGGACACTAAAGAATTGAAGGATAGTCCAGGAAAGCCCTTGGTGAGAATATCAGTTAGGAACCCACATAAGATACAAAGTATCTTTTTATCAATATTTTCTTTGATGTAGTTCTTGTCTATTTCAATATATTTGGTCCTGTCACGTCGGACATGAATATGGGAATTCTGAATAGAAGACTTGTTATTACAATATAACTTTATAGGGTCTGTAGGAGTGAGCTTTAGATCCTAAAGAACAATTTCATGCCAAAATAATTTGCACAAGATAACTACAGAGCTCCACCTCTCATAGAAAGTATACCATTTTCACGAAACTCTTTAACGTATTGACGGAACTCGTTGGCTACTTGTAGATGAACCTCTCTAGGATCATTAATAAATTGGCTAGCAACACTCACAGGATAGGCAATGTCAGGTCTGGTGTGAGCTAAGTTAATTAACTGACCTACCAGCCTTTGGTACCTTATTTATCAACACTAGGAGCATCCTCAGCCGCCCTAAGCTTATGATTAAGATCTATAAGTCATAGGAGTGGTGGAAGAATATTTTTCATGTCTCCTTTAACAATTAGATGACATATTTTTCCTGGGAAATAAAAATACCTTGCGTTGAGTGAGTAACTTCTATCCCAAGAACATACTTGAGTCTTCCAAGATCTTTAATCTCAAATTCTGTAGCCAAATATTGTGTAAGGGCTGTCTTTTCCACCTCAACATTCCCAGTGACTACCATATCATCTACATAGAAAAGTATAGTAGTTACCCCCATTTTACAGCCAACTACCTTATTACCCATAGGAAAACCATAAATTCCCAAGTCCTGTTCTTTTCTAATGCCTAGATTTCCACTTTCATTGCATCTCTCCATTCCACTGAATTTAGAAACCGCATCAAATAGTGTTTGAGGGATTTACAACTGTGAAGATTGGCAATCTGGGTCTAAGTCCGAGCTGAAAGTGGCAGCCAATGAGAGAAGAATCCTTACAAATTTAATTTTTGTAATGGGGGTAAATGTCTTCTGGTAATCTAGCCCATTGTAGGAAATTGAACTTTCTTGTATTGATTGTGCACTATGAAGCGTATATATACACAAAGATACCTTATTATGAAAGTAATCCTTGTCCTAAAAGGATTTAAGGTAACCAAACCCCTAAACTATCAAGCCATGTACAGAAAAACCCCATAACCTGTAAATAAATACAAACATGTAAAAAAACTAAATAAAACTGAACAAACAATCACTTTTTAACACCCCCTCAAGCTGGTCAGTGGATATGTTCCATTCCTATCTTGGACACTAAAGAATGGAAGGCTGGTCCTGGAAGGCCCTTGGTAATAACATCAACTAACTGTTCTTGGGAAACCACATAGGGTGTGCAAAGTTGTTTCATATCAATGTTTTCTTTGATGAAGTTCTTGTCTATTTCAATATGTTTAGTCCTGTCATGTTGGACCAGATTATGAGTAATCTCAATAGTAGACTTATTGTCATGATATAACTTCATAGGGTCTGTAGGAATGAGCTTTAGATCTTGAAGAACAATTCTGAGCCAAAGTAGTTCACACACACAATGGGGCATTACTCTATCCTCGGCCTTTGCGTTTGATCTGGCCATAACATTTTTTTTCTTACTTCTCCAAGTTACTAAGTTCCGTCCAAGAATGTACAATAACTAGAGATAGACCTCTTAAACACAAGAAATGCAACATAATCTGCATTAGTGTATGCCTCCAGCTGCAGATCTGCACCTCTCCTAAAAAGTATACCTTTTTTAGGACACCCTTTAAGGTATTGAAGGATCTTGTTCGCTACTTGAAAGTGAACCTCTCTAGGGTCATCCATAAATTGGCTAACAACACTCACAACATAAGCAATGTCAGGTCTAGTGTGAGGTAAGTATATTAGTCGACCTACCATCCTTTGGTACCCCTCCTTATCAACTCTAGGAGTATCTTAAGCCATCCTAAGCTTGTGGTTAGGATCTATTCGTGTAGAGGAGGGGCGGCATGCTATCTTTGATGTATCCTTTAACAACTCATTGTCATATTTTTGTTGGAAACTAAAAATACCATGCCTGGAGTGAGGAACTTCTATTCTTAGAAAATACTTGAGTCTTCCAAGATATTTTATCTCAAATTCTCTAGCCAAACATTGTTTTAAAGATGTTATTTCAACCTCATCATTCGCATTGACTATTATATCATCCACATAGACAAGTAATGCAATGATCCCCCATAAACCGGAATGTTTGAATAAGGTGTGATCTCCCTTGCACTAATGACACTAGTAAACCATCCAATCCCTGCTCTAGGAGACTATTTTACGCCACAAAGAGCCTTGCTTACCTCGCACACCTTATTCCCCTTGTCCAAAGCGAGGAGGAATAGCCATATAAATTTCATCTTCTAGATCTCCATGGAGGAAAGAATTATTCCCATCAAATTGTTGCAAGTCCCAACTAAAAGTGGCAGACAAGGAGAGAAGAATACTTACAATGTTCGTTTTTGCAATGGGAGTGAATGTCTCCTGATTATCCAACCCATAAGTCTTAGTGTAGCCTTTAGCTATCAACCTGGCTTTATACCTTTTCAGGGGTCCATTTGCCTTATCATTGATAGAGAATACCCATTTACAGCCAACCACCTTCTTACCCTTAGGAAGATCAGTAAATTCCCAAAATAGTCCCAGTGATAGACAAGAGGGGGGTGAATTGGCTTGTAAGACACTTGCTAGTTTTGAAAACAAAACTGTTTAAAAACTCTTAACAACGCATTGATAAGCTAGATTTTGAAAACCACTTATAGAATAAAGGTATCAACGTGTTGATGAAATGCACAACAAGAAAAGTAAGTAGTGAAGGGATACATGGATTTATAGAGGTTTGGTCTACTTCACCTTTCTCCTCTACTTAAGATCCACTTGAGATTTTAATTGACTATAACTGAGACCTGACACATAAGACTTATAGAGAGTTACCTCACACACATGACTTTTACTTGCCTCACTTACAAGACTTTCACCAATACCTGACACACAAGACTTTATAGATGCCTGACACACATGACTTTGGAATGATTGACTAACAAGACTTAAACCAGGGATTCCCGACACAAAAGACTAAAGACAATAACTTGACTAACAAGACTTTAGAAATAACATATGATCTATGATCAACGCTTTGAAGATCTATAAAAACAAGAAAGTGAGCACTTGGATCAAGCATTTAGAACTAACATTGAAGAAGAAGAGGATTCGGGTGAGGACCAATTTGATGACTTCATAGTGGTACCATGTGTACCATCTGACCCTCACCCTCAAGAGATCCAAGATAAGTATATGAAGATCTTCCCTTTAGATAAGTGTGAAGTTTTGTGGATATTGAAATTGAGATGCACGCCATGGAAAGCTCCAAGCCAATTCAGTTTCATGTACCTTAGAAAGAGCTACCCACAAGACCTACATGTTGTGGATGATACACAAGTGAAGGGAGTCACATAACTCACCTTTACGGTTATGCGTAACCAAAGGCTTTAAAAATGGCACTTGCGGGAGGTACCCCGATGTTTAATTTTTAGTTGTTATTTTTCATTTTATTATTTCAATATATAAGATTGATACACTTGGGTTTATTTTTTTCAAGAACATTGGCATGGAATGGAGCTAAACAATAAGGTGAAGGAGGATTGAAGATGAGATTAAAAATGTCAAAGAGGCACCACTGACGACAGAAGGAAAAAGCTTCGTGCGTAGGCTTGTGTGAGCTTTAGCCTGCGCACAAGCTACTACGTGCCCATGTATGAAATTGTTTTGGAGGCGGTGCATAAGCCTTTTGCAGATGTGAGCAGGATTGTACGCGTAAATCATATGCGGAGGTTAACCTCCGCGCACACCCATATGTGCGGCACTTATATGTGATGTTTCAATCCCGCACAAGCCAATTAAGGCGGATGTCTTGAGCATTTAAAAATCCATGTAAGGATGCTGGTGCGGCTCATACGTCTGTACATCAACTCCCGCACACACGCCTCTGTTGTTTCCTTGGCTCTTTAACAAACTTCTTTAATTTTCCAATTAATGCACCCAAGTTGCAAAAATTGCCTCCCCACCCAAAACATTTGAGTATTAAAGCACAATTGTGTCAATTGAGCTTCTTATAAATAAATAAGGCTAGAGTGACTAAACTGGAAAATTGGAGAAAATTGATGAGCCAACTCGTAGAAGAAGAAAGTTTGATTAGTGGCTAAAGTGGAAGAAAATAAAAGTCAGGAAATAGTTAGTGACTCAATTCGAAGAGTTAAATTAAGAAAATAGGTTGGAGTGACTGAATTGAAGTAACATGCTTAGATGGGGTTCCTATGCATCACTTATGAATGTTTAAGGATCAATTAATTAAATACCAGTTTACCTATTTTAGAAGAAGAAAATAAGAAAATTGGGATCAGACTCTTCTTTCCCCTGGCAACGTCAACCACGAGCAGGATGATGGCATCTTCTTCATTCCCTTCATCTTCTTCTTTGTTTCTTCACCAAATCGGACCAAGAGTTCCTTCCCACGATTAGCATGATACTATCTTATTTACCGATAACCGTTTCTTCTCACTGTATGATTGGGATGCTTGGTGACTGATTATTGGGACCATAATTTTGGAGCCGGAAGAACACTGGAGTTGGAGCCAGAGATGACTAAACACAGAACCATAGTGGGGAAGGGCTTCATTCTTGATGGATGATAACCCCTCAGGGCTCACCGAAGATAAGCTGTATTTTCTCCACGGGAGTGCAAGCCACTCTTATAAGTCCTTCATCCCTTCTCTCGTACTTTCTTATTTATTCTTCTTGCAAGTTAATTATTGGTTATAATATTTATTGTTGAACATTTTTCTAACACCCCTCAATATAATTTGCAAGGAACATGGCTACATTAATACTGGAGAGAAGGACGGGATGAATATCTGGAGATGGAGAGCTACATCGATTGAAGACTAGAGAAGACTTTAGACACAAGTTCATGACCTTTATAGATTTTAATTTCTTTCTTCTTTAGTAAGAAGGCACACTTTGAACTTAGGTTTTGTAAACGAACATTTATATCTTCTAACTACTCTTTTAAAGGCTTTCTAAATTATTCAAGCATTTTATTTTACAAACCGTTTGAGTAGTTTAGCAAAGATTTCTGGGAGTTACGGCTGTGAACCATAGTTATCGGTGTGGTCGATTCAGGTCGTAACAATAATTACATTTCATCATCAAGCATTCATTTAAATTTGAGGTCAAGACAATTTGTAAGTCTCTAAACATTTTTTTTTTTTGAGAATCAAAGGTAACCATATTTTTCGTGAGCTTAAATGAATAGAGTAGAGACTTTGAACTTTTGTGTTATGTCTTGAACCATGCATGGGCATATTTTGCTGAATGTTGATAATGATTGAGGAAATGAGCATGTGTGTTTTACTTTTGCCTATTCTCTTAAGTATTGACTTGTTGAGTTAAGAGAACATGATTATTGTATGCATATGAGCTTGTGCATCGTGATCTTATAAGCATGGAGTACTTTACACAACACCTCTTTTCTTTACTTGGTAATCATCTAGGGTGTTAGTGATGAGCTTATCATGATTTACAGACTCCATGCCATTCTTATATTTTCATATGACACATGAGACTCATTTTCTATGCTAATTTTTTTAGTTCATGTTTCAATAACATTATTTAAACATGCTCATTTGTGCACCATGCCTTTGTGTGACTTGCATTAATTTTAGATTTCATGCTTAGATGCAAGCTACAAATCACCTCCTCTAGAGTCTTATATGTTGTAATCTCACATTCTTTTAGACTTTTGAGCATTGTATTGATTGAAACAATTTCTAGGTGTACTGTTGATGATACTTAGTCCTTCACATTTTAGATACTTTGGGGATGTCATGAGGAAAAGACATACCTCAATAAGGCAGTAGGGGGCCTATTTGGCCCCTGAGGTATCATGCTCTGATTCTCCCTCTTTATTTTCCTTTCATTCGCATGAGGATATGCTTCAATTTGGGTTTGGGAGGGATATGCTCATATTTCATGTGGAGATTAGTGGGTATGCCTCTTGATGACTTTGTGTATCTTAAACAGCTAGAAAGTATCTTGTTTTTCTTTTTCTAGGATGTACATAATTTTTTTTTTAAAACCCCTAAACATTTGAAAATTTCTTGGAATTAAAAAAAAAACAGAAAATTAAAATTTTGTAGGATATGATGAGGGTATTATGCTTCTGATGATGGATAACATGTTTAAAGGCTTAGCTTGAGTTCTACTATAGATGGATCTTACTTGTTGGTCTGTCCTGATGAACTTTGTGTGAAACTTTACTTTGAGAATTTCGTAGTCTAATCATTGATTAAAGTTGGTTCTTGAGCATGTAAGTCTTCACATAGGAGAACCAGACACCTAGGTTAATAGTATTGTGTGAAACTTGATTTAGCTAGATTGTGACTGAGAACTACAAGGTGGTTGCCTAATATTTGTACTCTAGTCTTGACATCATTTGGGATGATGGTTGTGTTATGGACGAAGCACCCATTTACATGCATCAATCTAATCTCTCGAGTGCAAGCCTATAGTAAAAGTATACGTTTACTTGCACCTTGAGGTGGTATGTTCAGAATGATGCTTTAGACATGAGATAGGAGACTTTGTCTTCGTGGCCTCTTTCCCCTCTTCCAAGCACCTATCTTGAGAGCTTAGGTTACCACTCTCACACTTAAAAAGAAAAGAAAAAAGGTGTAAAAATATGAAAATACCAAAAAAGAGTGAGAATAAAAGATGTGAAAAAAGAAAATGAATAAAAGAAGAGAAAGAAAAAATTAGAAAAATAAGCAACAAAGAGAAAGTTGAGAGGAATAAAAAGTGTGTAGCAATGGGCAATCCACATTCACTTGTTAAATCTTGTGGATAATCAACACTTATTACAATAGGAGACTATGTTTTCCTTGCGAAGTAATAAATGCTTAAGACCAATGTGCCTCTTTGATTGTTCTATGAAAACTTATTAGCATTCTCTCACACATTATTCACCTGCACATTTCACAAAAGTTAGGTCTTTATTTAAGAGCATTCAAGCTATGATGAATAGGTAGATTCCTAGAATGCATGAACACTTCGATTCTCTTGACTTGCCTACAGAAAATATGTTTGTAAATATTTAGGTGGTTAGATTAGGAGTAGAGTCTTTATTTTCCTAGATGCTTGTGTTGCTAGGGACTAGCAACTGTTTGAGTTTGGGCATGTGTTTAGTATGCAAACCCGCAGACTGTGTAAGGCATTAAATTCATCAATTGTGTTTACTTATGTTCTAAAAAATGCCCTTTACTTACTATTTTTTGTATTTTGTAGGTGCGAGGATGCGGAGGTGAAATGGAGATGAGTGTGCATAGTGTGAAGGCTCGGGATGGAAATCTTACAATTAAGGATCAAACTGCGGATTCCCGGGTCAAACGGAGGAGCTAAGTCAACACAAAAGAGCGGAAAGGACTCAATTCTAGTTTGGAAAAAGTAGGAGCGAATTGGAAATAATAAGTAATTGAGGACAATCATGTGTGGACCATATGTGCGGACATATTCCGCACAAAACCACGACACAAGTGTGCATGGTGCGGATGTGAGGCAAAAATGTTGTGAGTGATGGATCAAGGCCGTGTAGAGGAAGATGTTTTGTGTGAACGTACTGCGTGGCTCTAGACAGACGTATGTACGAATCCTCATTAGCCTACAAGGGAGTTACGTGCGGACATGACTCCCAAATGTAACATCCGCACATAGGCGTCCAACTTGCACTAGAGGGGTTTTCTTCAAAATTTCCTAAGTATAACCATTTTTACCATCATTTCATGACATGTTTACCCCTTTTTGACTAGTGTTCATGACCAACATGTCTAGGGTCATTTGAGGAATTTAGTTTTAGTACATTGATAGTTAGGTTTTTGCTATGGATGGTGTAAGTGATGCACAAATAACGCAATCATTCAATAAAATACATTTATAAACAACTCATTAGCCCTAACTATGTTAATCGTAGTTTAATAGCTCAAAATGAGGGATCGAACCCAAGAGGATCGGAGTGTCTAGAGTATAAATATACAATGTGGGTTCCGAATCTACTATGTAATGCAATGGACAACAAGA